>JAUTBV010165016.1:0-19369 GCA_032361325.1 Lepetodrilus fucensis | reverse complement strand
CCCCCCCCCCCCCCCCCCCACACACACACACACCACACACACACACACACACCCTCCATACAAGTCATGTAGCCGTTTTAATTCAATTAATGTGTTCTTGTTTTGTACATTTAAAAAAGAAACAAGAAAACACGCCACTCTTTCAACGGAAGTGCTACGGAGACTAATTCCTGTAGCTTGTAAGAAATTCCCTCCTGTTTTACAGTGATGTATAACAGGTGGGCTATAGCCCTCAACGCGTTGGCAAAATAGGACAACATGTATACGTATGTGTGTAATTATATCATACCACTATAGTGATACCACTTTGCCGAGGTATTTACTCCATGGAACATCTACTACCGCTAGCTTGGAACGAAACGAGGGATATACTGCATCGATATAAATAACACTACATGAACATTATGTTAGCGCAATAAGCATGCATTTGTTTTAAGATTATGAAATAGTATCGTACATTAGACCAAGGCTCTTAGTGCAGAGAGTTGAATCTATAGAGATAGGTTTGAAAATGCAATGTTCATGCAAATATATACATGTACTACAATTTAATTGAACATTGCTGTATTAGAGTTACTACAATAATTACTATAATTTGAGCATTGTCATCTTGTTAGTCTCTGTCACACCTTCCCAAATAGTATTGTACATATATCTGCAAGGAACAGTTATATAGGCAAGTCTGGAGTTTTAGAAAATAGGTAGCCACTCTTTCACACAAATACAATTTAAAAAAGCTTAAATGAAATGAAAATAAAACAACCTACTGTGCACATTTATAATTACTTTCACAATCTGAGACTACAGTCTACGCAAGAGTAAATGATTTGTGTGACTTTATCTTATGTATAGCGATTATAATAAACCTGTTGGTAGTCTATCCTACATGTATTTCTCTATTGTAAGCACCACTGAGGCGTTAGATACATGTAAATACATTATTATTATTATTATTATTATTATTATTTATTTAAAAAATAATAATAATTATTATTATTATAGGATTGGTATAAAAAGACTAAAACTATATGCCCATGCAGTCAAGTCTAGTTTTTAATCTAGCCTCATGGAAATGAGAACCTAGAACTTAAAAAAAGTGTAGCATTGATAAGGACAGTGATACTATTCTGATGACGACTGCATAACCAAGAATAATTTATGAACATTTAAGGACCACCACCACCAACAACGACAGCTGTAACAAAAGCAATATTCATGTAATTAATTACCATTACTTTAGATTTCGATAAGTTTTAGTCTGTTCAAAATCTAAAATAACATCATCTCTGACTTCGTACAGGAATGAATATGTTTGTAACAATAATTTTATTAATTTTATATCTACCTTTAAGAATACCTAGACAAACCGTCATAATAATAATAATAATAATAATAATAATAATAATAATAATAATAATAATAATAATAATAATAGTGCATCTATAATGCGCTGGGCTCCACGCGGAAAACACACGCTCGAAGCGCAGACAAAGACTGAAGGAAAATTCATTTGCATAATCAATTCTACAGATATAAAAGAATCCACTAACAATTGCCGCCTCCGAAATATAGTTGCCTACATGAGGTCATTGCAGATATACTGAATAGGTTGAATGGATGAGAATAAGATATTTGACAGATTATGATGGTTAAATAGTGAGCAAGCAGTAACTGCTTAGTTTGGCATGGAATGCATTGACATCACTATTTGTGTCATGTGAAGTAATGCATCGAGTAGCGCGTGTAAACTCAGTCATTTGCCTGTTCCGTCTTTCGGATGTCGCCCCTCTGCATAAAATAAATACTTACTCAAAATATTTAGTATATATAAACAGATTTGTTATTAATGGTTTAAAACTTGTTGGTTAGGGCATACAAAATAATAAATTGATTTTGTTAGTTTTCATTGCATAATGTATTTATCGAGTTAATCTACATAATAGGGGTGTCAATGCATTTCATGCCAAACAATACATTTGGGGACATGACAATCGTTTGCCTCGAAGTCACACCGCGAGAACAACTCTTTTGATTATATCAATACATTAGAACGTAATCGTACCATGATGATGTAACGTAAAGCATATCAATACAAACAGGTGATAAATAACCACTTTTTCATGAAGGTGTAATGGTCAATAAAGAAGTAAATGGCATCTCCGAAGACGTTCATCAGCCACATCCATACATCACTTATGTGACGTGAACCTTCAGTACCGGTGTTAAAGAACATGTATTTAATACATCAGTAGTTACGACGGTAGTTGATTTTCTAGTACCGATACATTATGTATACACTGGCACGAGAGGGGAACCCACTGTTACACACACTCTCTCTTCCAAAACATGCAGGGGTCTCGCTTGATGGTATCGGTGTTGGTGTAAGGGTGTGATTTCCAGCATATGCCGCCTCTCTGTTGACACTTCGTACCAGGAAGCGTGGAACGTATGGCGAAGATTACGTCACACGGAGACGACTCCAGCGAGTCTGGTATCATCAACACAGTCAACACGACAGCCTGGTGCTACAAGATCCCGTAAAATCTATTACCCTTTGTCCTCACCATGTGTTCATGCATTGGTATGATAAGAGTTAATGCCCACTTTAAAAGAGTTGCATGGTTTTACGTGATATGGATTAGTGGCAATGCTTTAAGCAGCATGGTTAAATGATAGCAACATTATTAAAAGGAAAGTGTAATGTTGGCATGATAGACAGACACTACGATTAGAAGCTAGTATTGGTTATCTTGAACTCACAGAGGCATAGATTCCATGATACAATATTCCTGCATTGATATCCAATGAAGAACACGATAAGATGCTTCCTTGCAGTACCCCTCTTGTGATAATTATTTAACACTTGTGAAATAAACATTCACCGGGAATACTTATAGTTACTCGAAGTAGGCGAATGTTCACAGAAATGAATATTTTATTTTGCACGCCTTTTCGCCTGGTAAGGCCTTTCAACTTTGCCCTATGACCGGCTAGCCTCACCCTCCGGCTAAAGGGCAGCCTTCCCGATATGGAGCCCCACGCTTGTGACGTCATCAGCTTGAGGTATGCATAATAAAGGCCGGTTGCTGATTTCACTTTCGTAGCGCTCAGTGTTCAGCCTGGTCGATAATCCGCTACCGGTATTTAGATTTTAGATCTGCCTTCAAAACCAAAGTAAACGGTAAGTGAGCTTACATATTCCATATTTAACTTGGCATGCATCGCTATGATTTTTTAAACACGTCGGAAATTTGGATTTAACACTTTTGCAACTCTTCAAAAGGGTTGACTTTTCATGACGTCGCCTTAATAACTCATCTACCCGCAGACATTCCCGTGTGTATACGTTATAAGTACACATGTTAGTAATTACACGTGAATGGCAATTATACATGTATCACAAGCACACTTTGCCAGACAGGAATAAGCTGGCCATTACTCGTACATTAGCGGAACGTGTCATCGGTTATCACGGAATGCGGGTTTTGTGTGACGGTTTTATGCAACTGGCCAGGTGGCACTAATTAGCGCACGATGCAAGAGTGCCATGAGCACCGGTCTGCCACGATAGTGGGGTCCGCATAGGTGTTGGTGATCACTAGCGTTACCCATATTGTTCCGATTCCAATTGTAATACACCACACTACATATTAACTACCATACATCACCATAATGGTTCACCTTGACTCGGTCTATCTGGCTTAAGTACAGTCGGAGATATGTCCGTACACTAATCAGCATACATTTATAAAAATTGCAGGTATCTTTTTTTTATCTGCGATTTCAAATAATTATAGGCAAAACAGCAAGGATTTGATCAGATAATATTACCCGAAGAACTTGACCTTCGCATTAGCGTGTATGTTGCTTAGATATGGGATGGAATGGTGCCTGCACATGCGCCAAGGTGCTGATGGAAAGATAGCGTTACTTTGAAAACACTTTAGATGTAGTCTAAGTGTGAACTGCATACATACTAACTAGCATCAATACCCTTTCACCATTGTAACATTATAGCAACGTTTAGACTTTCTAATTATATAATAAAAGTATCCTATCCACGTATCAATCTTTTAATAATCTGTGATGTATTTTTTTTAATGTAAATAGTTTTGTTTGTTTGTTCGCCTACTAAGAAAATATTCTGTAGAATATAAGAAAGACCTGCTGGAAGCAACGCAATGGAGTGCATAACGCACAAATGGGTTCCGTGGAATATTGGATCTACTATATACCAAGCTCTGCCCGTGTCTAGGAAGGATACCAATGCGTTGTGTAGGCAGTATTTGGTTTTCATGATATGCAAACCAGATGATATTCTCGTTCTCAACCGAAGGTAACAAGACGAAAAGATCAAAGGTTCATCTTCATTCCTGAAAGATATGAGGCTCCGAAGAGGTTCCGATATGTACATCTGACAATATGTCACTTTACTTATGGAATATGACTTCATACACTTTGTTTCCGGAAAATGTCCATTGAAATAAATTAATTGACTTTATATTTATCTGAAAATATATTATACAAGGGTACACGTGAATAGGTATTGTTATAATACATACACAGCAGCCCTGACTGAACCTCTTAACCATATATTTTCCGTCAAGGCAGGCTACTGTCTGACTGACGCTAGGCATATGCACTGTCGGAATCACGAGGGGTGCGATATTAGGTTTCCTAGTGCCAATTATAGCTGCTTTCTTGGAACCAGTTCTCTGTATTAGCGGAAAGCCGTCGCTCTCAAAGTAGGTTGCCGGTTTCTTGCAGGTGAGTATTAGGTTGTCCTGTTTCTGTCGTTATGGCGCATACTTACCTCTAGTCATTAGTAGGGTTGATGGGTTTGTTTCTCTACATGCACATGTGGCGTTGTGCCCGGGAATTTACAGGAATATTTGTGTCTAGTACCATCTGGGTCTAGATAGTCCTACAACTTACAAGCGGACAAGGTCAAAGTCGCCATTTTGGCATATTTTCTTTTTTATTTACAATTATTCGTCTAGCAGGAATTTACATCAGATATTGTTCTAAATGCATCCCTAGTGTTATAGCTTTAGTTGCTATTTCTAAATATCTAATGCGATGCATTATTATTTTTTTTGTAACGAAGACGTGTTGCGGTAGCCTCCGGTATTGCTCAAATAATTCATTTAAATTAAATATGTAAGTCATACTTTGAATAAATCTAATAATACTTCATACATATGAATAACTACATGCATAGCGATCATACAACTAGACTGACAACTTGCATCTTCTTAAAAACTTTCCAAATTACTTTAGTTTAATCATTCTCCGTCCAAAGGTAAGACTACTTTTCTGAATGAGAGAGGCAAAAACGTAGGTACGTGCAAGTCCTTGAGTTCATTAAAAAAGCACACACAAAAACATCTACACGTATAAAACACATATTTATTATTGTGAGCAAAACAATTCAACATGATACACACATACGTTATATGCAAGATGGGTAAAACACGTATATCAGATTATATGGGATTCTTGGTGTATATGGTGGCACCGTTGTCATGGTTACAAGCCAGGAATGCCTCTGTGATTGAAGGGTCGGATGTCTTGCAATAGACAATCTGGCACGGTGCCAATGGTATCTCGTTCATCGCCCTCTATACCAACTTATGCTAGAGTTCTTGGAACAAGGAAAATCGCTGATTTAGACACTTCCTCGCCAAAAATATACCATGAAACTGTACACATACCTAGATGCATTTTTTCCATACGTACAATACTGTACATGTAACCCATATCACCGTCTCGGCAAGAACAACAAAACAATTTTATTTGTATTACAGCTGTATTTAAAGCTCACAATAGTATTTGCATGATTGTAAATAGGCCTCCCTACAGTGTACATTTACTTTCTTTCCACTCCAATATAATTATACATTCTGTGACTGGAATGATATGACACCGTAGAACAAATTAGACCAGTGAGGCATGCTAGTTTTAAATTGAAGTACTTCTTACTGTGTTATGATCTTCAATAACTAATGGTTTTGTTGCAATGGAAAATAAAATAAATGTTCTAGTACGTTTCCAAGTATAACATAACATTTTTAGTTACAAGTACTATTTTAAAGAAAAAATGTGTCATTATGTTTGTACTTTATTAATCAAGAAACATACATATCGTTATTCTTGTGCACATTATTTCACGTGATGTTTCATAATAATTATACGTGTATTTATACGTATCACCATCAATAACTGCATTTTATTCTGCATTTCATACATATTTGTAAAAGACAATGTTTCTGTTGGTTTCAGAACCAAGATGGCGGAAGAGGTAAGTCTGTGCCCATCTACGCATGCGTGATACCTAGCACTCAAGTAATGAGTGCCAGATGTCACAATACCTTCTTGTAAGCCATCAGTAGTCTGGTTACCTCCTGTGGAGTAGATAAGTCACGTGATATGACCGTTTGCAGTGGTTCTTGCCTCTTGTTCAGTCACAGATATTCATAATAGAACTTGATTAAAAACGAAATATGATTCAAAACTTAACTTGTTATACAATGCTTCTATCATTAATATATTTGGTAATTGTATACTATTCCAATACCTTTCCATTTCCAAATGTATATTAAATTATAGGAAGAAAAATGGATCTTGTAAGTTGAAACTTAGTTCAGTTATCAACTTTAAAAACAAATATCAATATTGATGTATTTGTCATTCTTGTACTTGATATTAAATGTATGGCAAATATATATGCTGTTACATAGTTGCATACTTTTGTGTGTCTGCAGATGTGCATTGAAGAAAAACAACTTGGAGCAAACTTGCTATGTTTCTATTACTCTTCTGATCATTCACTCTTAACTACCTTTAATCTAGCTGTCTATCTTCTCCTTCTCGATTATCACGACAGCAAAATATAAATTCTTCACATTATAAAGTTTGCTCCATGTTAAGAGTGTGTTAAAAGTATTAGGTCTCGTGTGCCTTGCCATGAACGTTACTGGTTAAACTTTCATCCTCTGAAACACATGGCCACTGTTGACATCATTGATGAAAGAAGGCAGCTAGTCAACCCTTTTATTGGATGATTAACCAGTTGTTTCAAAAGATGGTTAACCTTTGTTTCAAAGGATGGTTAAACATTTGTTTCAAAGGACGGTTAATCTTTGTAACAGAGGATGGTTAAGCCTTTGTTTCAAAGGATGGTTAACCCTTTTGATACACCGGATGTCTAACCGCTGTACAGAGGATGTTAACCAATGTTACAGATGGTGGCTAACCTTTCGTTACAGAGGATAGTTAACCATTTGTTACAGATGGTGGCTAACCTCTTGTTACATAGGATAGTTAACCAATTGTTACAGAGGATGGTTAACCCTTTTGTTACAGAGGATGCTTAAGCCTTGTTTCAGAGGATGGTCAATATTTCAATAAGTAATTCCAAACGGGTATACACACAACCGCAAACGTTCATAACAGCGGCACTCATATTTACATACATATGTATATACCCGTATCTCTAGCGGCACATTACGTTACCTATTAGTTAAGTCGTGTGTTGTTATTGTAGAACCCCAGACCATCACCTCGTGTGCTCATGTACCATTTGTAGTTTTATTTTTCTGGCTGTTTATTAAATTGGCTTTTGTTACAGCTTTTTTTCCGATGTCGTAGTATTTCCCATTCTAGGTGATCATGGAGGTAGTGCTCCGTATAGCGGCGTGTTCGTGTGTTCTAGCTGCCAAGACCCCGGTGATGTAGAAACCCATAGCCCTATATGCCAGAGATTCCACCATACATAATGGTCGTAGGTTAACAATTTGGTATACCCGGGGTAATGTGTATTCAGACCTCTTAGATTTTCGTATAATATTATATGCTCTGCAATAGGTTAATCCCTAGTTCACATTATATCCATAAATACTATACCGGGTATTACAGAAATTATAATGTGTGTGAATAACAATTGTACCATTTTCCAAATGAATAATGTAACACCTAAATTTATGTCCACATCTAGTATCTACATATATTAAAAGTAACATAGTTTTATCAGTGAGATTGATGTACTAAAATAAATTTTATAATATTTCAAATCACTATAAATGAGTACTGTATTATCTAGAAAAACATACTAAAAAACAAATGATGACATACTAACGATTTTAATAATGGTTCTCATTGTACATAACGCATGAACACGATTCTCATTTATTATATGCATTCCTAAACTAACTATGAATAAATCTACCCCTAATTCATGATCGTCAATAAGACAAAACTAACTATAGAACCCTTGCATTTATGCCTAGTTAACCCTTCAGTGAAATTACTATCTTACAGTAGGGAACTACTTTAAACAGAGCCATCTAGCGTGGTGCAGTAATACATAGCCGTGAAGCATTTATATCTAGATATAATTATATCAGAATCGAAAGTGTATGTATAAATCAATATTACTATTAGCAAACCAACATAGAAAACCAACAATATGTTTAATGCACGTAGGCTAACTAAATAAGGTGCATGCATGTCTGTTGTACAAATTGATATTTTTTATATAAAAAAACAACACTGTTCTCTTGAAATTTAAACTGGCTAAAGTTATCACTGCGAAAAATATGTTTCATGGGCATGGGATGAATGGAGTGAGTATAAAAGTCAAACTAGTTTAAACTGTATAGTTTATGAATGGAATAACTTAACAATACGTCATAATAGCCCATTCACTCATATGTCTCCACTGCTAGGCTGACGTATATAAAATAATAGTTCCACCGAAATACCATGGGAACCAGTTCTAGACTTTATATAATAATTAGGGGATGCGCAGCTGATAAGATGTGACAAGTCTCTGGCATATGGGCTCAGAAAGTCTCCTTGTGTTCTGATTGGAAATGCCACTGAAAGTAGTTCCCAGTTGAATCACGTGACCATTTATATATTATATATATTATTTTTTTTGCATTTCACATTTGGTGCATATGCCTGTGATCTAGTTTGAAAGTAGTTGTGATGTTTCGTGAATGTTATTGGAAAGCATTTCTGGATTATTTATCCATCATTAAATATGATTCTATTAGATATATCTATTTTTCATCTAGGTATTTTAATTATATTTTGCTGGGTTTCCGCTTTCCTAAAACCAGACGGAAATCTGACTGGTATTTCCGGTTGGTTTTCGTGTGCTTTCAATTTCCAGGAACAGCCCTTTCTTACGTAAATAAACATAACAGAAACTAACCGGAATTCCAAATGGAATTTATCCGTTCGGTTTCAAGCGGAAATTGTGCTTATTTTGCTGTGTTGGCGATATTATAAAAAAAAAAGACAACGTAATTTGACGTAATACATTTTTTATAGATATTACTTCTATACAATATAATGGATACAATTCAATGTCAAATAAACATATTACAAATCTACATTTTTTTATTATCGGATTGTAAACTCCCTTTTTTTTTGTTTTACAGAAACAGTAATTCATGTAATTATTTCACAATTTTTGTAATGAAAAAAAAAGTAAGTGGCATTTTCAAATCTGTCGAGACTTTGTACTGTTAATATTAATCCTTGCTTTTATTGCCTCTACAGGAAAAGAAGGGTCGAGGGGAGCGCCAGGCCTCCAACGTCTTTGCAAAAATTTCTAAGAAAACAATGCAAGAAATGAAAGAGGTAGGGTTATTTCCCTTGGATTGTGCGTAAGTGCACATGAACTGATGGCTTAAATTTTCTTGTATTGCAGGCAATTAAGAGTAAAAGGGATGAGCCCAAACGCGCACAGCGTGCAACTTCCAACGTATTTGCGATGTTTCGTCAAAGTCAGGTTCAGGAGTTCAAAGAGGTGTGCGACTGACCAATAAGAAATCGACACGTTTCAATGACGTCATATCCGGTGACCTTGAAGATTTCTGGCGCATGACTACAAACATAACATTGATTAACATATTTTCCTATCGTTTTAATACTCATAACTAACAATCTCTTCACAATGGAAATTCATGCATGACACCGTTTCTAAAAGAAGAAAAAACACATTGAAGAAATTGAACACATTATATTACAATATTTGACTGTAATTGTAAGAATTGCTTGCAAACTGGTGAATCGGTTCAGAGACTATGTCTATGATCAATCGCGTTCTTGATACAGTTTTCGTGGCGCGCACGTTTAAATACGTAACATTTATTTAAGATAACAACAGTTACACAACATACAATTTTACGTTCGTAATATTGGAATTTCTGAATCAATGTAGGGTTAAAGCACTAACAAATACACCTCGCGCTACTAGGTGCATTTTACAATGACATAAGCGACACTAAATCTTGTACGCCAACGGAACACTTCCAGTGCCACCCACCTCTATTGTTATCCACTACCCAGGGACCTCTTCCTGTCCAGCCTGACCAATCAACGTGGACCTCTCAAACTGTGATGACTAACATGCACTTCTATCATACAGCCTCTCTTTGATATGACACCTATCTAAATTTGGAACTGGATATGCTAACACAACCCTAATCACTATTAAATAGCATTACTTTGCTATTATGGCTATACAATTATTTTAATGCTATATGTTGCTATCATTATAACATTTTTTTTTGTATTTTATTTAAGACAATGCTAGTATATGCTATAATAATAATATATATATATACTCATGGCTTTTTTAATACTTTAGATAAAATTAAAAGGCATGCTCAGACATGGTTTGAGGTTTAGATATTACTCATAAAATTCGATAATGAATATAAATAATCAACACATTAAAGTCGATTAATTTGTAATTTCCAGCTTCGATAAAACATATGACTATATGATTGAATTCATTGCCTTTATAATGTGTTTTATATACTTTATACTATTTGGTCTTAACATGCCTTATTTCCTCTAGGCTTTCACGATGATTGATCAAAACAGAGACGGTGTAATTTGTATCGAAGATCTAAAAGATATGTACGGAAATTTTGGTAAGTACTTTTGGTAAGGACTAAGAATCATGTAGGCCTATTATTTTGTATTCCTGTTTAATACATTTAAATCTCTGGATGTAGATAATATACTAATCCTTTTGTTATCGGAACTATTCATAAGATGCTCGTAAACATCTAGATTACTGAATTACTCTGGGTGTTGTATTACGAACAGCTTCGTATATAAGTATTGATACCCTAGGAATGAAACTAATCTATCTGGCACCAATTCTATATTCTATACAAGCCTCCTTGCGTTCAAAGACAAAAGTGGCTTGCAAGCGGCTTACTAAACTAGCCACTGTCTCAAGAGTTGTATGAACCGTACATGTGACAGGGAACCAGTTTAGATAAGCGGCTTACTCAGCGCTTGTGTCTTTGAACGCAAGGAGACTTGTATAGAACACGTTAGGTGTCCTGGTCTGGAAACTTGACAAGACACCCGAGGTGCAAGTGTCTTGCCAAGATCCTGTTATGATCCTGTAACAAAATATCTAACTATGTTTTGCTGTGTTTCCTATCTTTTTGTATTTAAGTATACGTTCCAATGTTTAATGCAAATGCGGATCATGATATACTCAATTATGCATTATCGATTCCCCAGGAAGGATACCTCCCGATGCAGAGCTCAAGGAGATGTTGGCGGAAGCGCCGGGGCCACTTAACTTCACGATGTTTTTAAACTTGTTCGGTGAAAAATTGAGCGGTAAGCTTTACTACATTGCTCCAGATAGAGCACTGTGTACACATGGTTGGATTCTCACTATACCCGCACCAATTCGTCTAGTCATCATGATTGCCCAACTATTCCTGTTCAAGAGATCTGCAAAGAACAGAATGGATTAGCATGTCTGGAGATAGGGGTTCTCAGTGACTCATTATACGTACTCATACAAGTACTATAAATCGCGGTACCGTCTTTTCGAAGGTCTTGTATCAAAGCATATAATCTATCATTAAAGCAACTACGAGACCATAATAAGCACTCTCGTCGAAATATCTAATATATGGCGCTCGGGCACTTTCGAGAGCGCTATAGATATGATCTCGAATGGGTATGAGAGCTTCGAGAAACGATATCTAGTTTCTCACTATCATTATAGATGTATAGTTCCTCTAAAAAGTTAAGTTTTGCATATGTTCCATTATCTGTTTGTTCCCTAGTGTCTTTGCATTTTATGTAATATTAATGGAGTTTTATTCCACATAAAGTGGGTTCCATGCAGTTTAATTGCTATCTAAATGTACAGTATCCAGAATATATTAGGTTAGGTCACTTTCGCTACGTTCCAGCCATGTGAGTTCTTGATGATATACTTTAAATACATGTGAGTGCATTTTGCCAATTCATGATATGATACTATATACATGGCCTTTTAAAAATATGTTTACATGCATCAGGTAGCCCTTCTGTACAAAGCGGATGTTATTCCTATTACAGATTGATACATAAGTTTTCCATCAGCAGACGCCCAAAGTTACCTATTTTACATGATAAACGATAAGGGGGAAAAAACAACGTAGTATGCCTCCTAAGGAAAGGGTCGTACCGGTGTTTCGGGAGTAAATCAAAATTTACGTCACTTCCTGCTATAGTGAAAAAATGGCGTACACATTGAGTTAAGTCTACAGAACACCAATTTCGTGAAAGTCCTGCCAATAGGATTAATATACAACCATACCCTATTGAGATTGGTTGGTCTATATCCCAGAAACTTTCAACCATACATCCAGCAGAATGGTTTGTCAGGCTACTGTGGACATCTGTAATAAACGACTTTATGGATAAGTATACGTTCATGTGAAATATTGCCAATTGGCATGTAGTATTTAATAAGGAACAGTTATACGACAGTGTTGTCCACAAGGAACAGTTATTTGATAACATAGTCCATAGTGTTACTTGTCAGTGTAGTCCATAAGGAAAATTTACTTCACAATGTTGTCCATGATGCTACTTAGTAAGTTGGTAATGATAGTGTAGTCTATAAGGGACATTTACTTGACAATGTTGTCCATAACGTTACTTGACAGTATTGTCCTCAGAGTACTGTTATTTGACAATGTCGTCAATAAGGGACGGTCACGGTATCAAACAGGAAGTTGCTGATCATGGTGTTGTTTTATCTTGCAGGTACTGATCCCGAGGATACCATTAGGAATGCATTCGCTATGTTCGACGACGCAGGCAAAGGAAAACTTCCAGAAGAGTAGTAAGTTTCAGATCTTTTATGATAAATCCAGTAACTTTGGCAAAACATTCATAGGACAAGGAAGGTCCGATTCCTGTAGCATAAACATATGGTAAAACCTCCATAGGACCAGTAAAGTTTGTGGTATCCTTTACCACAAAGTGGAAACCTATTGTACAGCCTACAAAGGATCAGTAGATTCTGGAACTAGTATCATAGCACTAGCTGGTTAACGGTAACACCTCCAGAAGACTTAGTAGCCTACTTCGTCTATCATAAACCTATGGTAAAACATCTAGAGGAGGAATAACTGTCAAATTCTGTCTCAGAACCTACACTAACCACGATGGTTACCATGTGACGAATATTGAAATGTTCTAATCAACTACAGTATGTGTTGCTATGAATATGCATGACCTTAACATCCGGAAGAATGTATTATGTCTATTCATTACGGTTATTTGTCTTACAGCGTCAAGGACTTGTTACAAAACATGGGAGATAACTTCACACCAGAAGAGGTACGTATAAAGAATTCAGACCTTTTGTCGCTGTGGGTTTCAGGATTCGAATTGTCGAACATTTCATATCAAAGTGGGCCGTTTTGATAGTATTCGATGACATAGATGTATTTGCCCTCATTGATGACTTTTGACAGAATTACATGAATTCAAGGAATTTTTTCTATGAAGTTTTCATTCATTCCTTAATTTATTTCTCAGATTAAGCAGACGTGGAAAGAATCCCCCATCGAGAAAGGCATGTTCGATTACAACGAATTTGTATCGAAAATCAAGGGTAAACAAGACGAGGATGAAATGGCAGCTGCTTAATCGTGAGAACGGCACTAATCTCACTTCACCCTGCGCTTCTTGGCCTTTGACCCCTCCTGTAGCCCCCGGGGATCATGTCTGTGATAGAACTACCCCAGGGGCACGAACCACAACGATCCAACGGAGCGGATGACATTACACATAGCTCGGGTCGGAGGCAAAGAGGAGACTTGTATAGAAAACTCTTAGATTTATAAAAAAAAAAAGAGAAAACAAAATACAGGGGAAGCTCTCGGGCCAAAGAGTGTACAGCATTCCATTTTCTGATTGGATAATAATTAACCAATGGTGGGCAGGGATCTTATACCGGAATCTACTAAATAGAATCGGCACCTATGGCGCAACAAGACCTGCCCAGTTTGGTGCAACTTTAGACGCCTTCAGAAACACGCTACGAGTCTCTAAGCCTGCAACCTGAAGCTTCTGCTGGACCATCACCACGGTCTACTGAAGGTGGTCCAGCTCGTAATCCTCGGGTTTGTTAGCTGGGTTCTCTTATATCTGTTGGCCCGGAAGCTTCTCGTCTTACAACACTGTCAAGTCAGATCTATCCTTCCTTCGTTCTTGTCAGTGCATATTTCCTCTTTAGACTTCTCAAATCTTTCCCTCAGTCAAATTCTTCTTCATCAAGCCAGGCCTGTGTGAACATTTCATGTTGGGGATGGGAAAATAAGGACTATCTGAATCAAACCCAGGTCATAATATATATGCTGTTAAAAATGTGTATAATTTTTGTTACAAGTCGGACCTGTCGTTGCATCTCGTTGGGGCCTGTTGCATACCTTGCGGCGGTATGCAATGGTACCAAAGTCGGTCCCAGTAGGGAGAATGCGGAACTCCTTTACTGGTGACTTACCATATAAAGTCATGGACGGTGTCTTCTTTGCATGATTTAACCCGATGTGGAATGTTTGTGTGTCCTATTTATTTAATAAAACTATCTGTGCACAGGGTTACACCACGTGTCTCTTTCTTACTTCAATGAGATCAATACGTCATACATCGGTCGATTATGCGTTACCGACAGATCCTGGTTCGCCATCAATAAATCCACGTATTGGCGCTACCAGTAGATAGTTTGTAGATTGTGCAATGCTTGACAAGACTAAGAGGGCATCTGTTCACTTAAAAAGGTAAATGACACAGGACTGAATATTGGTCATCAGCTGGTCATTACTGGTGGGTCAAACATCACCGGAAGTTAGCGCTGCAACTGACATGCAATGGCAACAGACACATGTGATTTCAGTGGAAAAGGAGCCCTGGGTCTGGTGGCCGTCCAGTGCAATTAATCGACCACAGGACAAATAAATCAGCTAATTTCCGCGGATCTGTGGAACACTGCGATGCCTGAATAGATCTATGATTGCGCATGGCATAGAAAAGAAGCTGATAAGTAACCACACCCGTCACGTTCAGACCTCAATGGTAAACTGGATGTACTCCCGAGTACTCTCACGGATGGGACTTGTTCACGTTACCAATGAATGTTCCAAAGTAGATCATGTGAGTTATTGAATAAGTCTCAATTGTTCTACTGTATCACAATCTACGATGACGTTTGGGTTACCATTTGCATTAATTAAACCCCGGCAACGTGGACGTCCAAGGTGGGTCAATGGTTAAAATGGCATGGAATGAAAGAATAAGCTACTGGATCAAATAGCATCGACATACAAGCTGAATGAAACTTGATGAAAGATCAATAAGTTATCTCTAGTAATCATGTACACAATAACACCTTTGATTGAGGACAGTACCGGGATTATTTAGAAGATACTTTGACGACATACAACCATCCTCAAAACACAAAGACTACAAGATGTACATGTCTACCTAGCATCAGTCGAATACGTAAGGCGGTTTTCAAGGATGGACATACATGCACCTACAGTAAAACATACTGGGGCAGATATTTATATATATATTTGTTTAAGGTTAGTCATTTCTTTCTTCTCAAAGCACACTTGATCTATCAATGACAACCTTTTAAAACATTTAGCAGTACAACTGCAATGTACAGACAGTCAAAATTCCAGTCATTATGTACACTTACAGGGATAGAAATAAGTGTAAATTTCCAGATAGCCAGGAGGGCACTCTATTCTGGAAACTCGAGTGCCCTCCTAAACATCGGAGGGCCCTTAATTCTAATTAAAATTTAAAATTGTAATAATAAATATTGCTCAACCTTTTCAAGGTGGCATCATGCTGATTCTTGTAAAGGGCGACCTTTCTTGGCAATAATTATAACAGAAAAATATAAATGTACACCTCAATTGAGGTGTGCCTGTGTAGTTATGTATACCAGTATGTTATAAACCTAGATTTGTTTATATTAGCGGTTTAAAATCAAGAGGGCCCAACAGGTAAGCTAGAAATGAAGTTGGCATTCCCAACAATGATTTTAAGTGCCTTTGGCCTGCGGGCAAGCGTTTTTTTCTACCAATCTCCAATTTTCTCTTACAAGAGACAAAATGCACAAGTATGATGACTGGCCAATTAACCCTCTCCATGCTGGATTAGGCACATGCACATCTCCTTAGGGCATCTGTGGTTGCCTCCAGGATGGAGAGGGTTAAACGAAAATAACAAAGTTCTTCAGCAGCATACAGACAGTCAGGTAAACAAAACGATAGTAATAAAACATGTTTATTTCCGAAATACTTTCATCACTGAAGAAACACGTTATGAATAATTAAAACTCTTGACAGACATAGACTGTATAACATTAAGCAGACATAAAGAATTAGTTGTTTACATGCATCTTATTTAATAACAAAAACAAACAGCTAAACTTTATGATGTACAATACCAAACAAAATACTGTCTCAGTAATGACCAGAGCTTATTATTAAATAATTTTGATCGTCATGAAAGCAGTTCATTATTACCAATAACAATATTCCATTAACTGCATCGATCTTAACATTGTGTAATTCATATCTGAGAGAAAAGTTGACAGACCCACAAATACTAAGATAGAGAAAGCAGTGAAAACCCATATTAATGTATATAATCGCACAAACCTGTTATAATTCAAACAGTCAAATACTCGTAAATAAAGATCAAGTGAGTGATTGTGTTATTCTAAATCTACCGTCAGTCTACGAGATCTGCATAGAGGATGCCTGCATAACAACACATGGTAGACAACTCTACCGACAAAGTTGTACCCTGGTTATATTGTAGTTCTCACATTGCCAATATAGCTTTAGAAGATGGTTAATTGTTGCAAAGAAATTTGAATTAGAATCTGCATGTGCAGAGAACTGAGCTGAATCTATTTGTTTTATCCTTCTCCAAATAAAATAGCACAGAAAACATAATTTAAATATAATGTACACATACTCGGGATAAACCAGAATGTTACACTCACGCAGTCATATAATCGTTCACACACATCCAATCAATGAGATGATACTCATGCAGATCACAAAGTCATCCACACACTTTCATTACAAGTTTTCATGAAAGTAAGGCAGAATAAATTGGGCACAATTACTGAAAGATGGGGAATTAATTAATTATCTTATTTTTCTATAATTAACGAGTACTTTTAAGGAAATTATCATAAAGTATTGTTGTTTGAAACATGTGCACATAAGGAATTATTGTCCATTCATTAAATTGTTGTCTATACAATATCTGGTGAATGGAACATTAAAACCAACCAAAGAATCGTGTAGAACATCTTCTACTAATCTTAAACAATGTCAGATGTACAAGGGTTCCTTTATCATCATTGACATAAAAACATTTGAAATTTAATTGACAAGGTTACAGCATGGCGCGGCTTGTTTCGATCCTTGTACATCTGGATGATGGTGCATGCCTTAATCATGGAGAGTTAATCTTTCAGTAGCTGTGTCCATACTTCTTGTTTACATTATACTAGTTTCTTGGCCTCGAAGAAGCTCTTTAAATGTCTCATCTGCCAGAATCCGGTTCCCAGGAGTATAAGAGTTTGAGTGATGGACCACCATAAGACTCTCTGATTGGTGCTCTCACTGGTGGATCGGAATCGTTCTTCTCGGTACTGCAAGCAAAGGAAACGGACATGATGTTAATATTAAAACATGTAGAGTACCTGCCACTAGACAAGGGGGAAACGATAGGCTACTAGTACTTGAAAATAAATGCATGACAGAAATTATCCTCTTTTTGTTTTTTGTTTGGGTACAATTTTATTTATTTTTTAAATGGGAGTTTAGAGTTGCTTTCAGGATTCTTTCACTGACTTGTCAGTTTAGGGCAGGAGGAAACCTGCAGCATCCGTAGCGCTGAATGTTGCAGTAAACATGCGAGTACAGGCTGGTACTGACGAGACCAAGGATGATAACTGCATTGCCACTCTACAGTCAGTGCATCCTATCAATATCGTGTCAGAAATGTAACTTTCATGAACATTGATGCCGGGTTCCCGGGACGGGACTTGAACGTGGGACCTTTGGCTCCGAAGTCCAAACGTTCTACCACTGTGCTACCACCTGCCTCCGAAGTCTAAACATTCTACAACTGCGCTACCACCTGCCCAGTTCACCCTGTACCCTGCGATTCTCGACGGTACTGAGAACAGTGACGCCCCCAACACGACTGACTGCTCACCCGCTGGTAGTTCTGTTCCTTGGTGATCTGTTCCACCTGGTCCAGCAGCTGTCTGACCCTCAACTGCAGCTCACTCAACTTGTCCTTGGCCTGGATCTGCTGGTAGTCCACGGCATGCTCCCCGACCTGCACGTCCAGGTGCACCCTCTGCAACAACAGTAACAACAACAATGTTAGTGTACAGTGTAGGCGATGCTCAGTGTTTCTGACCAGCTCAGGAACGCTATGTCACCCTGGGGTGCATTCAGGCTGCACTGGGGTGTGTTCAGGCTGCACTACTTGTACTACACTACACTGGGGTGCATTCAGGCTGCACTACTTGTACTACACTACACTAGGGTGTGTTCAGGCTGCACTACTTGTACTACACTACACTGGGGTGCATTCAGGCCGCACTACTTATACTTCACTACACTCAGGGCTCCAGACTAACATTCTGAATTACTTGCCCACAGAGCAAGTAGCAAAGCCATCAAAAGTGCAAAATGTTAAAAAGTAGGTTGCCGGCAGTGCAATTTAACGTGCCCATATACGTCAGGCATATGTTAGTCCAGAGCCCCGACACTAGGGTGTGTTCAGGCTGCACTACTTATACTACACTACACTGGGATGTGTTCAGGCTGCACTACTTATACTACACTACACTGGGGTGCGTTCAGGCTGCACTACTTATACTACACTACACTGGGGTGTGTTCAGACTGCACTACTTGTACTACACTACACTGGGGTGCGTTCAGGCTGCACTACTTATACTACACTACACTGGGGTGTGTTCAGGC
>JAUTBV010164905.1:0-24315 GCA_032361325.1 Lepetodrilus fucensis | reverse complement strand
ATTACATTAGGTCATACCACTGGCACTGGTTTCAGTAGTGCTATTGTTAGATACATGACATTAGGTCATACCACTGGCACTGGTTTCAGTAGTGCTATTGTTAGGTACATTACATTAGGTCATACCACTGGCACTGGTTTCAGTAGTGCTATTGTTAGATACATGACATTAGGTCATACCACTGGCACTGGTTTCAGTAGTGCTATTGTTAGGTACATTACATTAGGTCATACCACTGGCACTGGTTTCAGTAGTGCTATTGTTAGATACATGACATTAGGTCATACCACTGGTTCTGGTAATGATGCTATTGCTATGACATTCGGCCATACACTGTGATTCCTAATTCCCAAGTAAGCAACCAAGGTCTATGAAGAACTGCAAGGCTATACTTGACAATAAATCTGTCAACGTGAAAGGGGACTTATTATTTATTATTTCAGGAATGGTGTTGTCTCCTCTTCAATAGACTGAAGTCAGTCTTAGATTCCTGACAATAGATGAGTTAATTATCTACACTAGGCTTTGATTGTGTTATGATTCATTCTCGTATGTATACACACATGTGCATAGTTAATAATTTGATAACGTCAACGGCTACCAGGAGAACTATCTAAACAATAACATGTTATTACCATCTAAACAATAACATGTTATTACCATTCTTAGCACACGGCATGTCTGAGCACTTCCTCGCGCATTCCTGCCAATGTAAACAATAACACGTGCGCCTCTCACTGACGGTCCCGCGTGAGCCCGAGGTATATATGTTTTACAAAAACATAATTATACATAAATTGATAGATGTCATGTAAGAATTAGATGAAATAAGAAGAGCCACGCGCATGACACTCTAGACTGCACGATAGATAACTATATATGCATTGCCTTACCAATCAATGATTGGCTTATGATGGCCAACGACTCTATCATATTCTATTGATATAAGTGTACTACGTTTTAGTTGAGAGAATGACATACTCTTGATAAAAACTCATATTGGTCTTGTTTAATATTCCTCGTATTATTTTATTCTTCGTGTTGTACTTAGTTTTGTTATTTGTTTGAAACAGCTATTGTGTTTTGTTTGTTATCAATGTAAAACATATAGTGTAGCCTATTATCTGTTAGGCAAACAGCCTTGCTAGATATATGTGCAAAATTGTAATGCTCGTTCTTGCCTATAGGCGCTCGGTAAATAAAACACAGGTTTTCGTAATCATCTCGTATCTAGATATGCAGAATTATGTTCAGAATTGAGGTTAAAGATGAGACTAGTGCAATAAGTAGATCACAGACCATCTGCAATAATTATATGCGAGTGTGGTTGCCCAGGGCCTATACCTACGATATATAACGTACATCAGAGCGGAGAGTTCTCCAGTAATAATATACATATAGCATTTTAAACATAAACGTCGGCAGCCAGATGCACGCATGAAGACATGTTCCGAGGACAGACCTTTCACGATTCCTGCAGCACTGTCGTCGTGCTTCTTTGGTGAGTCAGCCAAGAGATGTGGACGGGAGGGAGGGTGGGGGAGGGGACCTCTAGGAATCTGAGGAGAGAAAAGTTGAGGATTCACCGGAATCTGGGGTGGAGAGGGAGGGGATATGGGGCGGGGGAGAGGGAGGGGTCGGGAGGGGGTTGAGGGATAGAGACTGGAAAGTTCAGCCTCGAGAGCAGGAAAGGATTACATCATGCAGCCTGGAAACGGAATCGTCTAAAGAACATTTTCTAGTGGGGGAAAAAAAATCCACACCAACTAAATTGTCGAAATCCACATGGGAGTCTGTGCAGTGTCGTCTGTGTCGCTCATTTATCTGTCGCCTGGTTTCCGCCCACAGGGAAGAGCTGCGTTCTTTAAAAGGAGGCTCGTTTCCTGGAAGCTTACAGAATTAAATCAGGATGCTGCATACGAAGCCTTGGATAATATTAATTTGCAGAAGACGACTAAAATCTAGTTTTTTTAAAGAAAACCTATACGTCGACACAGCATTAATCCAACAATGACTATAGACATAAGGGTTATAGACTTCAGTCAGTCTAGATGAAACATTGGCAAGTCTAACGGCAACCATTGAACGTATGGCACTAAGTTAGCAATGATAGTAAACTCATATTGTAATGACAACTCTGGCATCGAGGTTGTACTGGCAGCATATGCTTACCAAACAATCAAATATTACTTACGACTTAATCAATAAGTTTAAATCTCCCATGCATTGCAATGGACGAATATGAAGTTCTATATATTTATGCAGTCCGATAAAATAATAGAAATATTTTAGTACACTAAGTGAGTAATTCTAGAATAGTATTGTCTTCACTCGTTTCACATAACCTTACAACTACCAACTAGCATTGCAATAATAATCCACCAATTGCAAGATTAAGGTTTAGTCTAACAGCAATAGTCTGCAATTGACATCAATAGACGAGCTGTCATGGCACGATTGACACCCGATTATTAAATATTATGCCCGTGTTACCAAGCTGTCAGCTTCGCGAACACCAATACCACCTTAATCCACGATTATCCATTGCGCAGGGGGGCCGCTTATTGCGTTCATCAATGGGGCTCCGAGCAGGATTATGACAAGGCAGTGCAATCTCAAAGGTCAAGGTTCTCTCACCCCCTGTGGATGACTGCCGCATCCCACAAGCAAGCTGTCGGACCCCTGCCGATGTTCCCAGTCACCCCTGACGGCGGTGTGTATGCTGACGCGCTGTGATGGACGGGATTGACTATTACTGTACATAAACTCCCATTGCGCAATCAAATGTAGTTCCCACTCGTCGTAACAGTTACGTCATATCGAGCTGCTCCGGGATCTCGCGACGCGTACCACGTGTGAATACGATGCGCGTGAGGCGTTGCGCGCGCCAGAAATGTTCGTCTCATTTGCTGGATATTACACGATACATTAATATGACATATGGCATGTCGAAAGTTGGCATTCAGAGGATGCACGCTCGCACCTAGATGCTAAGGCTGGCGTCTAACTGGCTTGTGATAGATATAATTGACATATATGCGACATACCATATAATTGTATGCACATTGGTGCCCAAGTCTGGTGTGTAAACACACACATGCCAGAATCGTGATTATCAGAGATGACATGATTGTATATAGATAGTATTACATATGCTGTCATATCTCGACTGCATTATCACATTTTAGGCAGTCTAATTATTTAATTATTTAAACTACTAATATTAGATAAGCATACATGTACACTTTAATACGGTTAAAAGTGACTAAGGCCAAACTTGTAGAAATTTTAGCCATAACCGTTCATGCACGGCGATTTGAAAAGTGTCTATATTTGTTTAACATTCTCATTTTTAAAATCGGAGTTTAGAGTCACTTTCAAGATTCTTTCACTTATATCACGACTTCGAATTGTCAGTTTGGGGAAGGAGAAAGCCCGCAACATACGTAGCGCTGAATGTTGCAGCAAACCTGCGAGTACCTGACAGACCAAATATGATATCTGCATTGCCACTCTATAGATACAGAAAGTGCATCAGAAAGGTAACTTTCGCGAACATTAATGCCGGGGTTCCGGGGCGGGATTTGAATTGAGGACCTTTAGTATCGAAGTCCAAACGGTTTACCACTAACACCTGTCGCATAACAATCATTTATGAAATTGTGCAATAGCAATGCAAATTGAATGGCTTAGTGGCTAACCCATGTCATGCGGATTAATTAACGAATTAATTATTCTAAATTATATGCCTTGCAATTCAGTTACGTCACGTTGATAACCTAATACTAATTTATTCCATAGTCAATTATTGGCATATACTAATGTGTCGTTGAGAAAATTACATATACCGCTAAGTTATGTACCTTTTATATCGTACAACTGTACCCGGTTGCACACTATGACCGCATGTAGCCTACCCTGTCATTACACTACCACTGTACGGCCGAGTCTCTGACGTCAGCCTATATACTACGAACAAACTGATAACCTAACCGTAATGGTAACCGTAGTGTTGCGAAACCTCCACTACCATTGCAGCATTGAGTTTTTCAGTCCCAATATACACGTACGCCTGTACAACTGTATTATGTACAAGTACCCCTGTACAACTGTATTATGTACACGTACCCCTGTACAACTGTATTATGTACACGTACCCCTGTACAACTGTATTATATACATGTACCCCTGTACAACCGTATTATGTACACGTACCACTGTACAACTGTATTATGTACACGTACCACTGTACAGCTGTATTATGTACAAGTACCACTGTACAACTGTATTATGTACAAGTACCACTGTACAACTGTATTATGTACAAGTACCACTGTACAACTGTATTATGTACACGTACCCCTGTACAACTGTATTATATAAAAGTACCCCTGTACAACTGTATTATGTACAAGTACCACTGTACAGCTGTATTATATACACGTACCACTGTACAACTGTATTATGTACAAGTACCACTGTACAACTGTATTATATACACGTACCCCTGTACAACTGTATTATATACACGTACCAATGTACAACTGTATTATATACACGTACCAATGTACAACTGTATTATATAAAAGTACCATAGTCCCCTACACGTCTACGCCTGTCAACGTGCCACTATAACTCCGATCAGCTGCTTCCAAAGTGCGTGGTCAGCATTTATTTATTTGTCTTTATATTGAGTAACAGACATTGAACGTCATGTCCATAGTGGGGTCAGACATTCCAATCCACTTAGCACGGGGAGGTTTGTCAACATGTCAAATTATACTTCTTACCGTTATTATTATACAAGCTTTCAATGGTCGCCATTGATCACCATCGCTGGAATAGCTCCCTGAATTATCGCCAAATACTGCTGAGTTTCAATACTAATAAACATGACGTAACAACTGTACATGCCTCAACTGCTCATAGTCGAAATATTGTAAACACCAGCCGCTCTTGGTATATGCATTTTCTGCAGACAGTATAGCTGGTACTTTTATTAATATCAATACGACGGACAAGTATAGTAGGCCTATAGTAAAGGCATACGGTGCAATAGTACAAACACACGATCAAAGGGCACCTCAAGTAGCTGTGATAATAGAAATGTCATAATGGCATATTACATGCATATATCACCGGTATTTAACCATGAATATTACTTGTTTGATTACTTGTTGATTGAAAATATTTAATCATATGATGTTACAAGTTTCTCATACCAAACCGACCTGCTCAATAAACATGAAAGTTTATGTGCAGAATGAAATAAGTTGTATTTGCTAGACAGCTTTATTCACCCAGTATTTGATCCTATTTGAAGTCAAATAAGCTGTACATTTCAATTAAGGTGGTATCAACTTCACTCGTAGACTAGATTAATATCGTGTCTAATGATAGGTAACAGCAATTCAACCGACATCTCATTCTGTCAGCTTAATTGATAACTGATAATTCAGTATATTGCTCAATGTTACAACGTTGTATGTACGTTTCCTGTCAATCACGTGTATAATGTCTCTTTCACTCAACGTGTAATATACCACGATCAACACGACAGAGCGCGCACCGCACGTGAAGTACGCCCCGTCGCTGCGCGCGAGTTGTTCGCTGGGCTGTCATAATAGTTGCACAACACATCCACACCTGACAGCGACAACTGACAGATACACAAGCCAAACCTGTCGATTTCATAAAGACATGCTTGCATTCCGTCGATGAGGAATTGCATTAAAATCACTCCTGGTTAATTAGATAGGTGTTGACAAGCTCAGAAACGTCGGTGTTGTGAGATAATCAGGAAAACTGTCGTCGTAATACTATACAAGCAGTGATTATAATGGCGGAATCGCGCCATAAGTTAATGATGTACAACTGAATGGAGGTATTTGTGTAAAATGTTACGTGTGCATGATGTCATATAACAATTGGACTAGACATAAATGACTCGAAAGCGACAAATTTAATTGATTTTCCAAGCTATTATTTGACCCATTCGAAATTGGGAATGTATATTTAATGATAGGTACCAGTACATATGTTCATAGTTACTGTCTGGGTTCTATTTTATTTATATTACTATTCTATTATATTTTAATTTTTATGACTGTTGTATTTCGTATAGTAGACTAAGTATTGGAACCGAAATGTTATATTTGACATCATGTGCGGCAATTGTTAAGCACAGCCACAAGCTACTGAATAAAATAAACGCGTATTTAGTTTTCAAAATTTCCATCCTCCTCTCATTTGTTGATGAACACGTGCCATTGTAAGTAAGCGTACGCTATTAAAAATGTATCAGTACCTATACAATGAGCGTTTACTTTCATGTTCATCATTAATTATTCGTTAAAAGTTTGATGAGATTGTAAAAACATTAAACCCTATGCGTAATTACAGAATAGACAAATTGCCTTATAATCGCGTTAATTAATTCTAGTTCATGTCACCGACCTTATAGGACCGAATTTGTCTATTCTCTTTATATACAGGTCGCTATAAATGTCGTATTAAATATGCAAGCAGTTGTGGAAACTTATCCATAGAATTGACGTATGTGGCACCGCAAGCCTTTCATACGAAGCAGGACTCCGACAAGGTTCAGTTATAGGCCTCCATCTGTTGTACCCTGGCTGTCCATTGAAGCAAGAAAAGCAGTCCAATTGTATGACAGATGCCCAGTCAGTTTTCAAAACACAACACTGATGAGAGACGCACAGTTCAAAGGACATTAATGGGAATTCGGCTGTTTAACATTTTATGCCGTTGTCATTTTTGCATTACGAAGCCCCATTGGACGTCAGAAGAAAACGCTTTTTAATCAGAAAAAGAAACCTTTCTTTCAAATGAACCCGAATTTCGTGTTGTTCTTAGAAGCCCCGAGGAAAGATCCTGTGTCGGGGCTATCAAATTTCACTAGCTAAATCTCAAATCAATACGGATTTAACGTTGACGATTAAAGGTGAATTCTAGTAAAGGACACCTTAAAACAAGCTTGTGTTTCCTTTGAAGGTTGTTATGCTTCACGGATTTAATCCGGTATAAAGCACCTGCCTCTAATCCAAAAAGAGGAAATGAAAGCAATGGGAGGGTTATTTGAAGCATAAAAATACTCATTAAAATATTTACTTGTTTCATTCTAGAATAAGAATCGTCAATTATTGTCATTTTTCTATCATAGAGTTGTATATTTCATGTACAGTATACTGTTTCTGGTATTTCGATACTTCTACCAATGTTTATCATTGTAAGAAGGTTTCCAGGTCAGAGTTAAACGATCGAACGTGTCCTATCCGAAAGAATATGTCAATTTTGTAACCTTCATATGATTGAAGATGAATATCATTTTGTATTTATATGCCCACTATACACCGATTTAAGAATTAAATATATACGAAATAGCAATATATATTCCATGCAAACATTTTACCAGTTATTGTCAACAAGGAACACTCAAGTACCTGCAAATGTATGTACATTTGTGAAATATGCTATTATACGTTTTAAGTGCATCTACGAAAATGCAAGAACTTTATGTTATTATTAAATTAATATACACGTAATTATATTTTCAAAAAGGTATGGTATAACGATGTTGGCCATTCCAGCAGGTACCAAGGTGTATCTGTGCATATATGATGATGAAACTGTATAGTCCCGTGTACAGTTGGCAGTAGTAGACATGAGTATATGCATGTGTTAGCATGTCTTATTTTGTTTCATGGATATTGGAGGTACATAATATAACATCTCGTGTAAAATCAAAATCATAGTAAACATGCTCTCCGAGCATCTTGTGGTTATCTGAGCACAATACAATTTTGCTGCGTCAGCATATTTGTGGAGAGTACGCTAAAAGATATGGAGATAAGACATATCCTTGCTAGCCACCTGTCCGTGTTTTCTCCACAGAACAGTGTAGAATGTCGGCACCAATTACTGATAACCAGTGAGTGAACTCGTCCCTCACTCCACTGCTTGACCACTGGTCAAGCTATTCCCCCTTGACCCGATGGACATCCTAGACCACAGAACAAGACTGAACAGTTGAAAGATGAATTCTGTACAGACGCTCATATTTCGAAATAAACTAGAAAACGTGTTGGGGACAATATATATACGCACGGGGCCTATTAAAAAGGTGGAATTAACTTAGGGACTTCATTATTTTGGCTGCGAGACTTGTTTAGGAAAGTCAGCAACCGATGAACTCTTTAACATGAAATATTTCCAAACAGTTACCAAATAAGTAATATCGGTCTATTAGTTTCCGATTTGTACTGATATATAGAATAACATACCAGGGACAGCCATGTACTTCCGTTGTGGTATGCTAGAATATATGCCGTTGTACGTTCAGGCATTTTGGATGCATATTCAACGTTCATGACAAGACGTTGTTTGTTTGTGAAGTGTTTATTCTGAACGTTTGTGGAGGCGGCCCAGTGGGAGCAGAACTCAGCTGCTCTCAGGACCGGAGTGTGTTGATGGTTATAGCTGTGGCCAGTAATGGAGGGCCATCAGCCAATTGACTGCTACCAAACATTTATCTTTAACCAGGGGTAGTAGTGAGAGTTCATACGCTAGTCTGTTCCATGCACGGCCATCCTGGCTTTGATGTTATACTGTGGGCATTACTCCGGAATGTGGTACACCAATACAAAGAATGAAATCTCTAAATTGACCACATTAGTCAGGTCAAAGGGTTACATTCAAACAATACTAAAGAGTAAATAGAAGACGTTATAACTGCTGAATTGCATGGTATTGAAAGCTCGTGGACCCCTATTCCCCCCTCAAATTGATGCACGTCTTTATAAAAGCTGACGACATGCGTCTGATTCCCATCGCGAGAACCATTCGGGAGCAGTCGTTAATTGTTCCAGCTAATCCTTAAGGATTTCGGATAGCATGTACGGCTAGACGGACCGACACGTCGGA
Source organism: Lepetodrilus fucensis (assembly GCA_032361325.1). Classification (NCBI taxonomy): domain Eukaryota; kingdom Metazoa; phylum Mollusca; class Gastropoda; order Lepetellida; family Lepetodrilidae; genus Lepetodrilus; species Lepetodrilus fucensis. The sequence continues at coordinate 15,372 of JAUTBV010164905.1, read as the reverse complement.
CAGATTTCTACAATCGATATATCGGATCGATTGCATGCGTTATCCCACGGACATAATTTCCTACGGGTTTGTAGATATCCGAACCATTCAGAGTAGCTCCCTGGTTAACTGGACCTAGTCTTAAGACGGCACGGATAGGGCGGGTTACATTGAGAAAACATTCCCCCAACCCCCGGCTCCCCTGTGACCTCTTGACCTGCGAGCTATCCCCCGCGTTCGGCAGCTGTTGGAGCGATGAGGGTAGAGATTAGACGCCGGAATAGAACCCGAACCTCAATAGAGCAAACCGGGATGAATAACCACTGCCCCAACCACCCGAATGGTTGGAGCTCACCCAGGCGTGGTTCCGATCTCAAGGTCACGGCCAGGGCTTCCTCAATGGAACATACCCCCAATAAGAGCCTGTCAACATCTGAATGGAGCAATTAAATGCATATTGGACGGGTTTCACGGAGCTTGTCACTCGAGAGATCATCGCAAACTTTACAAAATACAGCCGGTCTGACACGCGATACTCAACTTCCGGCGCAGTTATTGGTTTCTGGCGCTGTTTATGATGACGCTGTTCTCAGAGCAGTTCCGAGAAAAACAAAATTGATGAAAGCAAGACACGGGCGAATAGTCCATATATCACCGCTAGAACATAGTTACCTATAGTTTGATCCCTATAGAAGGAATAGTCGGATTCGTAACTGGTAAAATTTGTTCTTAACACATGGCTTGAAACATCTCGTAGAAGTTTAATAAGGAATTTAAGAATTAGATTGCAACGCCAGGCATTCTGTTTGTGTCACTAATGATTACGATTCAACGTCAGTCACACGTCACTGTATTTGTTTAACCTCGTAACACTGACAAGCACCACAGGTTTCGGAAGACGGCCTGAGTACTTTCCTGGGAAAACTACGGAAAACTGACACCGAGAGAAAACGCAGACGACACTCAACTGACCAATCAAATCCTGAATAGATTAAAAGCGTTGCGTCATCGAGAAAACTAACCCGGTTCAAGCAACTGACCCTTGTCCGTTTGCGGTCAGACCGTGTCCAGGATGATTGTCAGAAGTCCCTGGTCATAATTCAACCAGCAATCCGGCGATGCCAAGAAAGAGGAGGGGGTGTTATCTCATACAATAATTGGGGCCCAGGCGGAACTCGACTTGATATACGAGCTACCATCTGCCTGTCCACCCCCTGCGTCGAAGCTACCCTGGGGATTCGCCGACATTTTATTGACACTAATCGATGGGAAATCAAAGCCGTCTTGCCGTAATCTGACTTCACAAGTGAGACTATCGTGCATTCCTCGACTCGGATGGAATCGGGTGCAAACTTTGAAGCAAAAGGACAGGAATTCTCTAATTCTGTTTGACCGGATCTTCCAGCATGCGTAGGTCCACCATCTGGAATGAACCGGAAACGTTCGCAGAGGTGTTATGTCGATTTTGTTTAGTATTCGACTGAGAATTGGTATTAATTTCACTCAGCTTTATCTTTAAGAGGACAACACAATATTTGTTCGCCTCCAGGTTATTAAATGAGATGTTTCTACTGACTATTGACATAGTCTGGCGATAACCTCATCACACGAACATATGGAAGAGATTGTTTTCAATGATAACCTATTTTTATCTGTATACATAATAACCTTCTGTTCTATTAATAGACACGTATTTACGTCATATAGGAAATTGCTCTATTATAAACGAGACATGCTCGAATGACATAAATAATTATATCAGAACGTGCAATTAATCATTCTTGCTGATCTGTTTTCTCAATGTTCGTTATTAGTTAAAGTACAAACCAATTAACAAAACAAATAATCGTTAACCAGTCGAATGTAGAAGAATGCATAATGACATAACGTTCATGACATGACAAGTTACGGTTCTGATTACCATGTATGCTCAAACAGGCTCGTGTTATCGGAATATACATATCAAGAAGTACATATACACTGTTAACAGGTAGGCATAAGTTGTTGATGCGCAGTGTCCGACAAATTTGCAGCTGTATAATGCGCAGCTGCCTCGTCTATACATCAAGCCCTCACGTGATTAACACACATAAGTACCTATTTTGAAAATAGTAAATAACTGACCTAGATCGTGCTTGCCAAGCTACACGTAAATACAGCACAATACTGCTGTACTTTTGTGGTCGGCTAGTACACTATATACCTGCGTATATGTACACAGCAACCCATCATGTCGCAGACAATATATATCCCGATATATCCCTATCTACGTCAGAACATCGGAGGCAAGCAGAACTAATGCATCCATAGCATCAACGGAAGAATGAATGTCTTAATTGCAAATTAGTTCTGGGATATGGCTGAATTATTCGATTATCTGTAGGAAAGGTACGTACATAATGTACATACTGTACGCAAAACAAATCACAGAACAAAACTCAAGTAGCCTACATGCAATAATTCAATATCTATATACAGCAATTTCTGAGAAGTCTACCTAACGATTTATATATATATTATGCTTAAGTGTACAAGTATGCAAGGATAACCAGGCACAAATTGTGCATCGATCCAACATAGGTATATATATATATAATATATATATAATATACACCCAATAGACGTCCCAGCATATCACGAATTGTACTTTTCGTATCACCTGCACAAACTCTTAATAGTCTACCTGTCATAACTGACCTTGTGATCCGTATAAACAGACTATACAGACGGTACGTAGTTGATGTATAAACAGACTGTACTCAGTTAATACATAAACAGACTGTACTCAGTTGATGTACATACAGGCTGCACGTTGTTAAAGCATAATGCTACCTATTGAGGCATGATATATTAACTTCAATATTCAAAGACCTAACATATACATGTGCGTATATTTATATTACAATATAAATGTGTTATCTGAATCTCGGTCATATGTCAATTTGTATAAGAAATTATTTATACCTACATCCTTGACCAATATAATAGTATACGATGTCACTCTCACTCTCTCACACTCTCACACTCTCACACTCTCTCACTCTCTCACTCTCTCTCACTCTCTGTGTGTTTGTGTTTGTGTGTGTGTACGTGTGTGTGCCCGCGCGCGCGCGTGTGTGTGTGTATGCAAGTTAGTGTGCAAGTACTCGTGTGTGTCCCCAGACCAAGAAACTATCCGGTTCTTGGCGTTAGTGACTAGACAAGACGACTATTAAGGTATATCCACTAGTAGATTTATCGTAGGTATGCCAGACCTCTCGTACCTTTGCTTGGCGTGTATGTGCCCGGTCGTGATTGATTGGTGTGTATATCAGTATCATAGAGCTCTTGGCTAGAGTCCTAGTCGGTGATCATGCCAATTCCACAGACGATGTATATCCACGGCGATAGGATACTAGTACTCGCCGTTATTTGTCTACCAGTCAGGCGAGCTCGTTGTATCACATTGCCATGATACTACGGCAGTGTTGTATAGCACTGTATAGCACTGTACAGCACTGTATGTCAGAGCCTTGTTAGTCGTAACACTGTGGCATACCAGATGAGAGTGAGTGAGTGAGTGAATATAGAGTTTAACGTCGCTGCGGGAATCTTTCACCCATTTGCGACGAACCAGATGAGAGTATTATACCTACATCGTACCAATACAAGCTTGGCCAGTATCCTAACGCCGGATCCACGACGTTGGATGAAAATCACGCACCTGTATTCCGTTGCTATTTGCAGCAATTAATCAAATACATCCCGACTAAAGGCCCAGTCACACCGGGCTTGCAACCAGGTTACGATCTAGCTGCGGACCGAAAAATGTTGCAATCGTGGGAAATCGTACAAAGAGCGTGCGACTGGTCGCAGAGGTCGTGGGTGATCGCCACAGCAAAATCAGTCGCAGCAAGGTCGGTGGTCATGTTCAAACCTTCTGACCTGCGATTCCAAATCGTACCAGGTACCAGTCGTGCATGCTCGTACCACCAGTCGTGGTTAATCGCGGGTCCCACAGTCGCACGATTGGTCGTGCAACTGGTCGTGGTACCACCTGTGGTACGACCTCACGATCGATCGTGCGACCAGTGTACGATTTGCCCACGCTTGCAACATTTTTCGGTCATAGCTAGATCATAACCTGGTTGCAAGCCCGGTGTGACTGGGCTATGTATATCGTCGTATCTCTGCCAAGTCGCCACCAATCGCACGATCCAGAAATCGTACGATCCGGTGTGACTGGGGCTTAATTGCGATACGATATTATAGACCGTTTCCGCTTGCCACCACAGAACCCGGTACAAGTCTAGTTCACCCCGAGGTAAACTCATATCTTTATAGATTCAATCTTGAGATTATACGCTCTTGATTTGCAGTCCCGGATGTCGTAATGTGTAATTAGATGAGGAACACATATCAGACTACGACTAAGCTATTTTGGATATTCATGGACAATGTGCCAACAAAACGTGCATTATTACAATTGCTCATTAAAATACAGGTTGTTTGAAGGTTGAACTCAATGCATGCCGAATACCACAGCTCAACCACGTACAAAAGGCATAATTCATTAATTGCAACATAATCACCATGACTGGCATATCTTGATCAATGTAAAGTAGAAAACGGTTCATGCAGTTATCTTCTCGGTAAAGTGTACTACCCCTTTTGGCTGCCCTCTGGCTAAAGAACGAAGACTCGCTGTCTTCTCTCCGCCACCCCGACCCCGACCCCACCCCATCAAACCAAGTAAAAACGATGACCAGACAAACTACATCAAAGAAAAACAAACACGGGTCTAGTTATCCTGCAGGCTATAGAAAATATATCCCCTCTCTTCCCGCCAAAACCTGCTAAATGGGGTTGGAGATAGACCAGGTCAAAGGTCAAGGCCAATATCCCTCTGCAGAGTGAAATGGTCATCTCGATGTATGTCTGTACGTGTGGAAACAAACGCGCCCAAATCACGTACAGATGCTCGCCAAATTGGTCCGAGTTAAACGTGCAATGCACAAATTGTAGACGAAGTAATAAATCCATCCCTCAAGACCTGTTTTGCCCTTGGCCAACTGGTCAAGGCCTTGAGTGGTCAGTTGCGCAGCTGTCGGCGGCCGACTACGGCCAGAGCGAGGTGACCAGTTATGCAATGTCCATTCACGCGTCTTCCATTGATCGCAAGATCTGCTCAGTCAGCAAGTTTGGCCTTCTGACAGTAATCGGCGCGAGTTTCCGGTTGAAGGCGACCTTGAGTAAACCATTACAACAATTGATTCATTCTATCGATATCTCCTCGGGCTCCTAGCCCTCCTAGCCTCATCGTAAGGGAACAAACAGTAATCATCTATTCAAATGCTTAAGTTAATTCACCTGCCATTTTTTGATTGGCTTAACTAAACAAATGTCAGATTTGGCCACGGAACCTGTAAATTGTATCGGAAAAGGTGAATTTCTGGTGACTGCTTTAAGCTGTATGTCTGGAGACATGAGTATTCTGGCCATCTGGTGTTGTGTTTTGGGATGTCGAAAGTTGAATGAATTCCGCGACCATTCACCGTCTGTTTCCATTAAAAATGCATTACCTGTTTAAATCTATGCCCACAATATACCAGCACACGGATCTTCTCCAACTAGATTCATATCTGAGAGAAGACAAGAGAAAATAAACCAACCTTGTTATGTTTCGACTATCGACACCCAAGTAACAACAAATAGTAGATGAAAAATGACTACTAGTAGAAGACGCGCTGGTACCAGATAGCATCGTACTTTAAAATACCTCTCTCGTGAACAGTACAGATTGTGTAGCTTACTGTAGGCCTATGGTGTACTACTTGAGTGGTACAACTTGCCGATGGCGTATGACTAACATTACCTTGTAACTTGGTAATTTCGTATCAATTATCTGTGTGAATATGTATTGTAAGTGTCATATTTGTTACCTATATCCATATTACATCAATGGTTCCATGGTCACCATAGTAACGATCTGGGGGAGTACTTGGAAAGTTAAATTGGGGGGCATACTGGAAATAACTGACCGGGGTGACCTCATTATAAATTTTGGAATGGACTCTCCACGTACCAGGGTGCTCTTGCACAAGGAGACAGTTCGCACATGTACGTGTCGATGTCTACCCATCCCTTAACGTTAAGCTGCGGATGTCTGACTATCGCTACATTTACACGCAGACATCACTGTAATCGTGGCCGGTATGGATGACAGTGCTATCACGGCGAATGCTAAACGAGGTGCTGAACGATATGCAATGCATGCGGCGCCTATCTGTGGTCATTTGTGACTGGGCTGACAGCCGTACGGCCGCGGACGAGTTGAGTCGCAAAGTGCGTGGCCGAGAGTAGCATCGTCTGCGCATGTATGCGGAAAGCTATGACCACCTGTTTCTGCACCCAACTCGACCTGACTGGTCTTACTCAATCTGCTCACGCGCACATGGCGTCGACATGCTTTGCACGTGCTGATAACGTCTACAGACGAGCGAAGGCCTTGGCTGAAGGTAGTTGCCTGAAGACGGGCTCTCTGATGCTTGTCTAGGTGGGTTAATGCCCGTCACTTGGATTGTATTGGGGTTGAGTGCATGGTGACCGTGATATATAGCTATATTTATGAGGTGGGGAGAAGAGAGAAAAAATTATTTCCATGCATATTATATATTGAGATTTGCGAACAGCCCATTGCAATTTAACAAAACTTAGAAATGTCTACCGATTCCTGACGCGGCATTGGCCGAGCTGTAATTATATCATTAACACTGGTCATAGAATATAGTAATAGCCTGATAATGCCACTTGAATGACACACTAAATACGTCCTGTTTATTGGTCGCATTTCAACTTTGAATGCCGAGATGCCGTATCTCAAGAAAATGAGATGCTCCGTACGAGCGATGACCACCTTAAAGAATTGCCTAAGAAAGGCCCTGGGAAGAGAAGAGACGTTAATCACATGGTTACGCAGGCGCGAGTGAAATGGTTGGATGGAGTCGAGCATAACACCGCTAGCAGGTATTCTCCCCTCTAATTACATTCCATTTACTGGACTTTTATAACGTAGTTTCAAGATTGGAGGTCATCCGTACCCCGGTCTCTCGGACAATTCTTTATGATACGTTTTACGGCTGCTTGGACCCATCTTTCTTAGCTCACCCCCCGAGGGGTTTTATTGACTCTTTGACAACCAGTTTCGGAAATGTCTGCCAAGATATCAATTGTAACTGACCGGCGGCTCATTACTAGTAAAAGACAGATTAGCGGCCTTAGGAAGTAATCCCTCCACATCTAGTTCTTGTAGAAAAATATTGTAAGAATCTGTCCCATTTTCCCCCATTCTCAGAGAGATAATCTCAAAACATAACAGTATCTATTACATTTTTTCTGAATCGTTTTCCTAAAGTGACATAGTTTCAGGGGAACGATACACGGTTTCAACCAGGCTTCATTATTCTTTCCAAAAGCAAAATCCTATTAAGAAAGTGTAAATAACTAATGCATGCACGTTTTAGAGTAACTAACCAGTAATTATTTGCGATAGTTACTCAATCCTTAATCTAACCATAGTAACCAATGCCATGATAGTAGTGAACAGAATAAATGCATTGTATGCTTAGGAATATATGCATGTATATGCATTACACATCCTCGAAACACGGTTAAGTGTAGTCATAATTATCGGATTTCTGAGGATGATGCATACCATTTCAGTGGTTTATGTGTTTTACTTTTTAAAAACTTAAAAGAGTGACATGGCAGTGTACATCTGTTGTACATGTTGCATATTGTTCTGCATACAAGTGATGTTATTTTCTTTCACAGTACTATGTATACTAACGAGACGTAAACAAAATATATCAGTCTGCATTTCTGTCTGTTTATCGGAGACTCGTCCCCGTCCCAGTCATCTCCTCCAGTTGTGTAAATATCCACATCTTCCTCACGGTCCCAAGAGAGGAGTTAATCAAGTGTCCCTCCTCCTCCTGACAGTGGCAGAAACACGGGGGTCCGACAGGGAGACCTACTATCAGCTGTTTTGTTTTCGTAATGGGTGCACAATCCTGCCGGGTGGTTGGAGACCTTACGCAAGTCCTGTAGGATGCTTATCAAGATGTTAGGAAAACGTTCTCCGCGGTAATCACGCAAAGCCTCCTCTTTCCCTGTGTCCGAACACGCCCGACACTGGGCAATTAGGACTCTGGTAGGTAATTTCTGGTTACTATGTGGAGTAATCCCTGTATTTAATTAGAAGGGGCCGGTTTAGCCCAAGGCCAGGTTTTGACGGCAGGGGCCTGAGGGGTGAAGAGATACGCGGAGAGATGTGTGATGCCCATCGCTCCCCTCTGGGAACCACCACTTATACTGCATCTTCAGTCGCCGTTTGAACATTGTAAGTTAAATGAGGTAGATTTGACATCCGCATTACAAACTGTTAGGTATGTATATTCATTCGCGGCGTCTCGACTCGGACACTTCAGAGTTAATTACGTTTCATTCCTGGCAGTGTTGGTCCAAGGCAGGAGGTATAGTGTTGGTCCAGGAGGTATATGAGCCGAGGTGGCTGGATATTAACACGTACTGCTGTCAATATGTAAGAGTCCGCATGCACTATTAGACACAGACCATGCAATATTGCATTCTATAAGTTCAAAGTTGTTGTGATAATGACATGCTAAAATATCACCTTCTCTTGGGAGTAGGATCTATTTCACTCGTTAAGGCGCGTACACACCGAGGACGATAAATATAACGAGATATTGTATTAACGCCAAATGTAATACTGCAGTTCCTGGCCACACTGTGTAAACGATAACGAGATTTTGGTTAGTGTGAGCGCTATGACGAAACGATTTTCGGAAGTTGTTTTTTATAATTATCGTTATCGACAGCGGTGTGACCGCAGCTTTAGACTTGCTTCCTAGTCTAAAGTGTTTAAAGTATGATTTATTACATAGAAATATGCCATAGTGCAAATTTGTGTAGAATATCATAATTCCCCAAAAGTTTAAAGATTTTGAAATTACATTACGTAAACGTTTACTCAGTATCGCTTGCATGCTGAGAGAGATAGAGGGAGAGATAGAGAGAGAGAGAGAGAGAGAGAGGGGGGAGGAAGGGAGAGAGGAATGGGATTTAGTCTTTACATAGAAAAGAGAAAGAAGCATAAAATAAGGAAAATAAGAAGACAAGAGAAAGCATACACTAAATAGACATTATTGAGATAGATAAACATATACATTGTAAAGCTTTGAATGACACAATGTTTGTGCTTCTATTTCCAATTGTTCGTCATTCAGCCCGGGGGACAGTTATGGCTATGCATTGACCGATCAGAACTAGGTATATCTCAACGCGTCTTTGATGATTTTCAACAACGATACTAACACCCAAAGGGTATAGGACTTTGCACTAATTGATGAACGGATTCTTTGAAGAATGGGGGTTCTGTATTTAAAGTACAAAGAGGAAACCTAACTATCAAATCTACATCTATAATTGGACCCGGTCCTTTGGGAGAGAGAAACACAGCTAAGAGTTATCAATCGGGATACATGTCGTAATCACGATCTGCTGTCTTAGTAATAAATTAGTTTGCTGCAAGTGCACACACAGGATGTGGTACGTGGCCGCTCCAATGGTATAGCGTTACCGTCACTGTGTGCTCTAGCGATAACAAGCGACTACCATAGGAGCAGGAAGGCGACCGGGCACAGTGGTAACGCGGTGGGATACAAACTCAAACGGTGGAGTTCGGATTTTGTTCGGATAGCCCGGTAGTACAGAGAGAGAGAGACAGAGAGAGAGAGAGAGAGAGAGAGAGAGAGAGAGAGAGAGAGAGAGAGAGAGACTGCGTGAGCGAGAGTGAGAAAATGTGAGGAGGAGAGAGAGAGTGCGTTAACGAGAGTGAGAAAAAGTGAGAGAGAGAGAGAGACGCAGAGAGAGAGAGAGCGAGAGTGAGTGAGTGACAGTGAGACAGATAGACACAGACAGACATGTGAGTGAGTGAATATGGAGTTTAACGTCGCTGCGGGAAGACAGGCATGTAGAAAGGACAGGAGAGATAGAAGAGTAATAGTAAGATTATAAGAAATAAGAGAGAAAGAGAGAGGGAAGAAGCGGGGATAAGAGAGACACAAATATAGAGGGAAATAGGGAGGGAGAGAGAGAGAGATAGATATATAGATAGATAAAGCACAGAAAGCAAGTGACAGTATTTTTATGTTGTTCCCGGGGATCACTCAGACCCTCTCGACTGAACTCCCAAGGCTTGGTAACCAGACACCAGGGTATATTGACAACAGGAAACGTTTAAACTGCACCAGACACGAGACAAACTGCCTGGCTGAAACTGATGCGACACTGGCAGTCACTGCAGACGGATAAGAAGCGAGGAAATTTCCTCTCAATGCTCCTCCGCCGACCTCCAGGCCGCTGTAATAGGAGGGAACTTCTCCAAGACGGAGTGTGAAGGTTACGGGGTGGTCACAGACACCACCACTCAGCTCACCCCACCCTACTTCACAACCTACATAGCTCTCCACCTTCATCTCCCTACAACGTCACAGACACTATCGCCTGCCTCATCAGTAGTGAATTCATTCTTGGCACATTTGACAAATTTCCACTAGTACCATACCATGCGTCTCGCTTGCAGGAATGACGTATTTAGGTCACGAACGAAATTGGAACTTCCTCCCAATTGCATAACTCTCCCGACCGCAGATAAGAATCCTAAATAGCGTTACCAGCGTGATTAATGGCGAAGGCTTACTAGGAACCAAATGCGTGTATAGGAGCCTGTACAGATAGGATGGAATCTACATACGGTACCTCATAATCAATAAAATCGTAGATGCCACATCCAGCATGTTGTTACAACATTTATTACAACACCTTCATTGCCGTCTGTAGAACTTTTGGATTGGTACGAGATTGGGCATGACTGTCCACGAAAGCCGATAAATATATTATTGCTTCAGTAATAGAGTTTGACGATATATTAATATGTGACTGGGTATAGTTTCTCAACGCTCTCATATCCACTATGAGACTATAGCGCTCTCGTAAGTGCACAAGCCCCATGTATATTATAACTGGTTACTAGAGTCTTTATGGTCTGGTGGTAGATATCAGAAGTCAGTTTTGAAGACCAAATATATAGCAAAAACTGACTTAAGCCCTTTTATGAATACGGGCCCAGAGCTTCACAAAACGATACCCTGGACAGTTTAGTGTATGGTATCTGATATACAAAACAGTGGTACCTTTTCTTCCATGTCGTAAAAACTCACGAATTAGTGGTACACGACGTACTGCACCAGCTCCTGTAGATCGGTGAGGTGGGTGGCTTCGGCTAAAATGTGCATCGTAACTTTTGAAAGATTGGGATTGATAACTAGAGGACTTTGATCATCGTTTCGAATTCATAGCGAACTTGCGTGCCCCTTGTTCTGACGTAAACCCCACGACGCTTGGTTTGTGGCTCAGGGAGTGGGGGTGGGGGTGAGATGGTGGGGGTGATCTACAGAACAGTATTACATCCTAGTGTCACTCGCATAAACTTGGGGGCAAACAGGGAGATAGCTCATCAAGATACGGAAGAATGACTTTGCAGAGGTTTTCAGATTTCCGTCATAAATCAGCGTAGAACGTTAGTTTTTGATGGGAGAGCAATTGTTTTGGGAAGTGTACAACATTCCACACAGCTGACCAGTTGACGAGGAAAACAGGTGGCGAAAAATGGACTTACTTTTACGTATTTAGCCGAAAATGTAAAGGTACAAGTCTACCTATTCCTATAGAAATGAATCATCTACCCGGTATGTGTATTTTATAAACCATCGCAAATTAATGACATTCTGAAACGATAAACTTTTAAAGAGTTCTTCCAGACATTTACTTCTATTCTATCGTGTTTTATAGACACAAGATGCCGGTGTCACCATCACGCGGGTGAATAAGGCATCCATTCATCTTTCTTCAAAGAGAAAAAAAACAGCACCCGAGGCATCTTCTAACCATCTTCGTCTCCGCTTAACGAGGTCATACCCGGATACCCGGTGCAAAAGTTCATTGATAAGAACAGAGGTTCGTCCCCTCTGTGAATGAATGGCATACGACCGCCGAGTAAGTAAAACATACCCTTACACGTATCTAGTAAATTAGTCCCTCTAAAGACGGGGTGTGTATACCTCCCATAAATATCCCCGCGTCTAGACTGCCACATGATACCAGTGTAAGAACTAGTCGCCGTCGGTTTCTAGACCCATGAACGAAACCAGAAACGCTATAACAACCACCTTGTTTGTAACGATGAATCCCACTTAAGAAAAACCCACGGCATCCGTAATTCCTCGGCATGACACCTCGTAGAACAGACCCCGGATGTAGACTCGCCTGTAATTACAGGTGTCGTTCAGGGTACATTTCATAGACGGTATGCCGTTCAGGTATACTTGTAACAAATTATGTCCAATATGAAAGTACAGACTAGATCATAGGAGTTGTGTAAGGTATTTACTGTCAAGATATTTGTCCAGAGTGTGTGTGCATTTATGTAAAGAGAAAGGAGGGTGGTGCGGGAGATGGGAAGAGAGAGAGATAAATAGGGAGAGGGAGAGAGGAGATAGATGAGATAGAGAGGGAGAGGGAGAGAGAGGGAGAGGGAAAGAGAGGGAGTGAGAGCGAGAGAGAGGGAGAGGAAGGGAGAGAGAGAGAGGGAGAGAGGAGATAGATGAGAGAGAGGGAGAGGGAGAGAGAGGGAGTGAGAGCGAGAGAGAGAGGGAGAGGTAGGGAGAGAGAGAGAGGGAGTGAGAGAGAGGGAGATATATATATAGAGAGAGAGAGGGGGGAAGAAGAAGAGTGAGTGAATGTGGAGTTTGACGTCCTGCGTGAACCTTTCACCCACTTGCGACGAGGAAGAAGAAGGGAGAATGGATGCTGAGCGGGTATTTAAAACATGGCCTCAGTCATAATGGTATATGCCAAATGTTGGCTGTCAAACATGTCTTAAAGAAGATAAGTATGTTTCTCATCCGGTAGATATGACCATTGGTGAAGAGTGAAAGAGCCTCGTACAAAAGACATCGCGTTGAACTTGAATGTGACTTTTCAAAACACCCAGCCAACGTTGTAGGTATGTCAGAGTTACTTTACCGCTTCAATGAGGACGAGTCACAGACACGGGTCGAATTTCCGCTCTGAATTTCAGTACAGAGCTTCTAATTACAACACTTTACTTATGAAGGGTATATCCATTGTAGGCAATGTTTAGAGACTTGTCGGCACACATACTAGTATGTCATCTCTTTAGAACATCCGCCAAGAGTTTTAAGAAAATCCTGCGACTTTGAAGCCATTCATTAATATCAAAGCGGATGTTGAAGGCCACAAGGGACGGACTCGTCCTATACAATCAATACCATTACTGGTCTGCTACGAATCTAATGGGGAGGTCACCCACAGAGAGCAAGAGGGGGACTCGAGTGTTTCCAAAGAATGTTCAGATAACGTTCAGAGGTGAGCTTGTTTAATACCACAGGCCATCGCGAACACAGATACAAGACCCTTGTTTAGTCTGGTAGTCATCTAGGTTTGTCTAACTGTGGTCATCTTAGAAGCATGAGCTGGATCTGAGAAGAAGACTAACGTGGTATACGTGTCTCTTAAGCCTCTATGGCCAGCATGTCTGTATACACATTTCTGAGTAGAATCTTGAATCGGATTCAATATCATCGATACCCAAGTAGCTACTAGGTTATGCAAGATACATCAAATACGAAGTTTAATTAGAAAAAAAAGAGAGTCTTGTTTAGTCTGGTAGTCATCTAGGTTTGTCTAACTGTGGTCATCTTGTGGTCATCTTAGAAGCATGAGCTGTATCTGAGACCAAGACTCACGTGGTATATGCATCTCCCAAGCCTCTCTGACTGCCAACACATTTCTAAGTAGAATCTTAAAACGGATTCAATGTCATCGATATCCGAGTATCCACTAGATTATGCAAGATATAGCAAATACGAATTTAGATTAGAAACAAGTAACAAATGACAAAAGGTCTGGTGCTTGCCTTTCAAGACTCATTTCATATCCTGGATACAATCATATTATGACACATGAAAGTAATGCATGGAAACATTCACTACGCATAGCAATGATGTTTTCCCCCAGTCTAACACCAACCTAATTATAAGTAGTAGCTCAATAAAATATGGAGAAGTTCTATTTTCATCAAATGTCAATCATTGTACCGCAATTGCTCTATTGTAAGAGCACAGTAATCTAAGGATTTAAGGCGATTCTAGGAATATCAATAGGTTACAATTCATTTAGCTGTAAATTTAGAGTGATTATTTCAGTTTTGATTTCTTTGCGGTTTCAAACTGTGTTTGACCAAGCATTTCAAGGTCAAGAGGTCATTGTACCCGCGCTCTATTTTAAGTACAGCGTCGTTAATCCCAATTAAATCGCGTGGCATCTAATTATCGAAGGATGTCAAACCCGCCATCGAGGTCTAAAGCGGCCATACTAAAATAGGCCGTTGGTAAAGAAAATTATTTACGTCGCAATTATGATAAATTAATACTAGACTTGCCAAGACTTCCGACGGATTGGAAGGTGCTATAATTCTATAATTGACACCTGTCAGTCACGAAGGGAACGACCCTGTATCGTATGAAATCACATAGATCTAGAAAAGATGGCATGTTTAGTTCAAGAAATGAAAATGCACACGTATATATACGAGCATCTGTATACGACGTCGCAAGTTCGACGCTAAAAGAATAGAGACAAAAACTCAACTTCATGTACAGTGCACACATGGAGTGACACGCGTTATAAGCGAGTACAGATGGGTGATAGCGCACTCGTATCATCTGCCTATACACTTTTAATATCCTTTAAAAGAGAATATAAACGTGCAAATGGTAAACTTGGGGATCTCATGGCGAGTTTTGTTCTATATTGTATTTTAACTCGACGGTTAAAATTGCATCATAAACAAGTAATTTTGCCATCGACTCCGCGGTCGCTACAAGAAAATCTCCTAAAATCTGAGAAAGGATTTTTTTTTATGTCAATTTTTCACCGAGTGTTGTCTCCCCCCAGCGAGACCCTCGGCTCGCGACGCTCGTGTTGTCGTGTGGCCGGGCCAGGCGATGTTCGGGAGGGGGTGACGGAAGGAGGGAGTGGTCATGGGAAGGGGGAGGGGGTACTGTCGGGGCTAGGACAGGGAGGATGCAATGCGATATCCCCCTCCCTGGCAGCTGTCGGTGCTGGGGGATACATCAGTTCCACTCAGCCACAATCAACCCATCTAAATACAGGCCTGGGTTGGGGGTGAAAGTGTGTTGGGGTGGTGGGGGGTGGGGGTGGTGGTGGTAAATAACACGTATACTTGAA
>JAUTBV010164794.1:0-24317 GCA_032361325.1 Lepetodrilus fucensis | reverse complement strand
TAGCCTAGTATCCATTCAGTTTAGATTTGTTTATTTTTCAAAGCTTTTTAATGAAAGGCTCATTAAATCTTTTCAATATGGTTATTAAATTGGGTATTCTGCATTAATGAGTGAAACTGGCAAAATTTGACCAAAATCTCAACGTACTGGGAACGATTCAGGGGAAGATAACTCGCGATGACGTAATCGCTAGTGTTGTTTGACCAATGTTCAAATCCATCTTGGAATTATTATTGCTACTTGTCAACAAACGTGGGTTACAATATGTGACTACAGCTAGCTGTAGCTGTCTAGGTCCTACTCTTTTTAGTGACAGCTCTGGGTTTATGAACTTAAAAGGTTGATTTGTAATCCAAATAACGCAAGTAATGGCTCACTCAATGTTTGGATAATTGGACATTTTCATCTGAACTTTGTTTTAGCGCCACCAAAATGTTTTCGTTGTAAGCCGTGTTCCAAATTACTGCCAATTTTACAGGCGCAGACAGATAACTTTGGCGAATCGCGTTTAACCTGTTATGGATTTTTCGATAATTGAAAGTTACTCTGTAGAGGTTGGCTATTTTTGTAGTGAGTCTTGAAAATTGTCTTCAGTGAACAGTTGAGTTTATTTGAATCTGTATGACTGTGTAGGTCTTGGGGGCTATGGGAGGATAATGGATTTATCAAAACTGGTACTTTTGATATGCATTTAGCACTGACAGCAGTAATAGGTGTAGTGATGTTTATGCCTTTGCAATATCACCTTATTTCAATTTGCCGTTCTTTTTAACCTTCTTCATGCTGAAAACAATTACAACTGCCCTATTTAGTGGCGATCTTGAATCTTTGACACAAGATACAAAATTTACATTATTTGATAACATTATTTAGATATATTTTGGTTTATAAACAGTAAAGGTGGATGATGGTGGCATGAAAACATCAATTTGGATTTAGCTATGTATTCATTCCATAGTCAACTACTAATATGAAATGTGTAGGTGGAAGGTTGAGCATTTATGTAAGTGTTTTTTGATGTCTTGAAATATCTCTTTTGTCCTACAATTTCTATGGACATTTTCACTTTCAGGTTATCAGATACTAGAGGAATTGAAGGAATTAAGTGAATTTATGACTTTTGTGTCCGCCAGATTACTAAATCAATGCATGAACGATGTCCAAACCAGCGTCGGACGTGGATTTCTCTGGCATCTCTTCCGTCAGACTTACTGGTAATTCAATAGACCCACGTCCAAGATCTGTCTTATCATGCATCAGTTTCGGCTTTCCTTTCATAAGAGGAAGTTACTTGTGAAATTATGTTAGGTTTGACTCTTTAAGATTGCTCTTTGTATAAATCTGGTCTATGGTGCTCTCCAATTCTGAGATAACTTCCCTTGCATGTTGTGTACTTGAATGAATACTGTATAGTTGCTACTATGTTATAATCATGTATCAAAGATTTTATATGTCTGGAATACCAAGTAGATATCCAGTAGATTTAGCGTATGCTTTTCAAATACTTGTCGAATGATTGCAATAATATTATTGTAATCAGGGTTAGAAGTGCCTACTCCCAAATGCCTGATCCATTTCTCCTGTTAAAGGAATCCTATAGGGTTAGTATGTTTTAAAGTAAAGTTCCAACTCTGGTTAATTATTCGGTATCTTTAAATACATGTACTGGAATGCTAAGATAGTTGAGCTGTCATTGCCGTGAAATTCATGTCCACCATAAAATCACTCGACCAATCCTATTTGGTTTATTGTTGAAAATACTTGTTAACTTATATCCCAATAATATTCATGTGTTATTGGTTGAGTGCAAGTGTAGGTCCCTATGTATTGAAACCTGAGTGATAGACTGGATAACAGTACACACACATATCATTGACCGTCTCTTAGAGATCTTCTCCATTAGTATTGACCTTAATAATTAGCAGAGCTACCAGACTGCCATGGTCGAATGTCGTATGGAAATCTCCGTAAACCATATTCCCACCGCTTCTTAAATTTCAAATCCTTTCATCGATGTGTGACACAGAAGTGAGAAATGGGGTTGTAATTACCCAGCTGATATGGATCGAATATTCAGTAGCCCACCAGTTCCCCTGAGTACTACATGATCGTGCTCAAATTTGCAAGACATTTACATACTGAACCGTGATGACAAGTGTTCAGTTTTGTATCAGTTGTGTGGCTCAGTGGTCTGACGTTTTGTGACCTAGTTAACGCAGCTCCCCCTTCCTTTCTGAATATCCACAAGAAAAGAGAAATACCTGTAATATATAATTGAATTTTCAGATTTCTGACGAGCACCTGCTATTCAGGCTAGCACCTGTCGTTCTATTTCGTAGAAGACCAAAAAGATATTGCATTGATCTAAGCTATCATTTAGAATGTGAATAGGTAGACTGATATAGCTATCCTTGCATTGCGTATTATATGACTGTTATTCAGCTAGTATAAGTTTGTATGTCAATGGTGTTATTATACCATTGTAGAATTGAATTTTGGATGCTAATATATTCAAATTCAAAGAAATAAATCTTCTCCAAATTCCGGCATCACTAGAAAACAAAATCTGTAACTTGACATGCTACAAAAAGTATAACAGTAGGACATATAGATGAATATATGAGGTGATGCACATTGATCCATTGACCTGGGTAATAATGTAATGCTATGAGTAAGCTTTTGAGCATGTATTTAATGCAATAGAAATACACACATTATTATATATATATTTTGTTGTTATTTTGTTATTATCATTATTATTATTATTAATATTATTGTTATTATTATGGAGAAGGCCCATTGAAGCTCAGGGTACTCTATTATGCAATAAGTGTCTTGCCTGTTACTTTAAAAATCAATGCAGATATCTATTGACGACACCTCCATGCAAGTCACAGGCACTATCCCAGTGGCCCCGGTGTCAAACAATCGGGTAAACCTCCATGCTTTAAGAGTTATGGATTTACTCATCACTTCACCCAATTTTGACAGTCTGTGTCTCTGTGACCCAGGAGTGGTTGTATCGCACCATCGGTATCGATCTGTCAGTTGCATATTTTTAGCAAGGTGAACATAACGTGTATCGCTGCAATATGGACAATTCAGTGTCTGAAGTCCCAAAGGAAAAAGTGCAATTGAAGTCTGGGGTGCGACTGAAATGACAGATCCGAGTTCTGTGGATTGTCAGTGTGTCGGCGTATTCAGGGCTGCTGTTTTCAGATAGCAGAGCTTCACTGGTGCAGTCAGTTCCTTTGATGTTTCAGCCATTGTATAAATTTAACCAGTCCAGCAGATCGCAAACACCAAAGATTGTGAAGTTCAAGTGGACTGACATTTTCTTATGAGGAAACTGTTGTATGGAAGCTGGAATGAAATGTCAGTGCAACAGTTGAGTTTGTAGACCGAGGATTTAAATTTTACAAAGCAAAAAGATGTACTGTTTCATCTGAATCCTGTGTTAAACATTATTGTGAGGTGAGGATTTTTATTTCATGTCAGGCAAAAAGATTTTCAGATTTATCGGAATCCTGTGTTAGACATTATTGTTGGCCGATATCTATTTATTTGTATGCAAGTGACTTTTTTGTGATGTGAATCTAAAATCAATTCAAATGTTGTCATCTGTACATAACGGAAAGCAGAAAATCTTACTTTGACAATTTTTGACAATTTCTTACTATGGGAACAGTTGATGCATAACAGTTTGATATAATGACAAGCAATTCTTCATTGTCCACATACAATGGACATGTTATCTGATCATGATCATCAGGGGAATTTCACTGCGATGTCTCGCACACAGCAGCAGAGCCGGTGACTGGAGCAGACCAATTCCTGTCTTAGTGTTACCCTGACACTCCAGTGTCCTCCATCCATTACCATAATAGAGTCTTTCCTCCCCCATGGTCTCTAAACAGGATTTTGAGCCTGATTAACAACACCGTACTCGGAGGCATCCTACACTACCACGATTGATCTGTTTACTGTCTGCGTCTGCCGAGGAATCCAGCCACCAGTGTAGTAGTGACAGTAGTATGTAGTACCAGTAAGAAATGCTGTCGCGTGTGCTCGTGTTTTCACACCTGATGAACCGCTAGTGATGCGGAGCCTCTTGGATGTTTTGGCGTCCTGCCGCGGCGCGGTAATGGATGAACCGGTGGTGCGGGCTGACAGCAACACAGAGGCAGATGTTGACGGAGGATGGCGCGTGTCCCGACCTTGGTCCAACGGCAGTCAATAAGCCATGGAAACATGTGTTTCTTGTCATATTTTATTGTTCGCTCATGATTAATATACATATCAGAAGAAGCTTCGTTAGTGAAGACATCAGAAAACGTTATATATGAGTTGTTATCGCAACAATGTGACTGTTTTCGTAGAAGCGCAGGTATTGTCACATTGCCAATTGAAATAACGGTGTGGTTATAACGGTGCGGCGTCCACGGAACTGTGTAGGTGTTCTGATGATTGGATATATACCTTACTGCATGGTGAACGGACAGCTAGGAAATAGAAAACTATTCCATGAAGGACTGGAAAATTAAATTTATTAGGATGTGTTCCTCGGTTCGGGGGAAGAAATCCAATCAAAGGTAAAATGTGGATATTCCATATGTCATTTTATTTGCAGGATTGAAATGTGATTTGATTGGTGGTCTACACTATGCATGTCCCCTGGGTTTTGTCTAAAATCATTTTATTATAAATAAATTGCTCATTCATTTCTTCTTTCATTTCAGGACCAATCTAGATCTAGCAGAAAAATGCCATAAATCTGAACGTAAGTATCACACCTAACACTTACACACACACATACACACACACACACACACACACACACACAAACACACACACAAAACCAGAGAAAAATCATTGAATGAATCTGGAAAATAGACATTCTACATTTTGAACCATCCAGAAAAAAATCATGATAGGGTTTATGTTAGGACTGGGGCTGTTTTCAATATTTTTTCGTTCAAATCACGGGTTATTGGAATTTACTAAAAAACGTATCACACTTAAAGGTATTGCAATTATGTTAGTATTAAGATGGGTCAATATTTGTCTGTACCAGTACCAATACAATTGCAATACATACGTGTCCAATATGCATATTGGAATACAATTTTGTATCACAATATATTGCCAATATACTGTTTCTTATCAGAAACACGATAAAAATTAATTCCATTTTATATTTAAAAGGAGAAATTAGATTTCTCTTTTGTAGCATTGAACATTTATATAAAATATGTTTTCTGTACTGATATCGTCGCAAATGGGTGAAAGATTCCCGCAGCGACATTAAACTCCATATTCACTCACTCACTCCTGGAATGATATGATTTCACTCCTTGTTGGTCTAGCAGACAGACATGCTTTTATTTTCACAGTAAATGTTAGCAGTTTACACAAGAGATGAAACTTGAAATGATCATGGTACTTATCACACTGTTGTGGCTCGTGGGTTACTAAGATAGTAAGATACCCGAGTATTGCTACCTTCATAACACCATAAGAAACTCGCCTGTCACAGTGTTATTGATGTTTATTTTGTTTGTAGTAGGGCTCAGATCCACTTTCAAGACTATTTCGCTCATATAACGGCTTGTCAGATTAGTATTATCCCAAACTCAGCCCATTTTTCATCTGTCATACGTATTTGTCGATGTGTTATCGGTTTACTGCCTGTGTAAGTGAAAAGTGTTTTTATTTGTGTTTCAGTGAAGGTGTCTGAACTAAATGACGATATAGTGCATGCATCACGCAACAGCGAGAAGGAAAAACAGAGAAGCAATGAACTAGAAGTAAGTATTGTGATTGTTCTTCATTGACTGGTTCAGATAAGCACTGGGACATGATTGTGATAAATACACATCCCAATACCTCATCATACTGAACATTCCAATTACTTCAATTATTAACTTGATTATTTTTGTCAACTGAAAAATAAATTTTACTACAGAATTAATGCAGTGCTAAAATTCATTCCTCTGTACAATTCCAGTGTCCCAAAATGCTGTTACAATATTGAATTCCATGTGTCGAACAGTTATCTCCCTTTGTTCACATTCACCTAGGCTCAACGGTCATGCCAAAAGGATAAACACAGCACAGTTAGATCATTGAAATACTGTTGAATATAGTGATTAACCTCGTCTACCTCTCTTCCTGTAGTCTCCTTTGAATTTTCATTGATAATTATGTATCAGTGAATAATTTAGACCGGATGTCTGGGAAGAAGTAGCCTGAGATATTATATCATTATTATATTGCCAAAATCCATAATAAAATGTCCCATACTTTTACTAGTAACACAAATAAACCATAACAAATATTTTTGAATGTAAAACAATATTTTTTAATGATAATGTAAGACAAATATTTAGTAACGTAAAACAGATAGCAAGGACAGTGTTTGCTCTATTATAAATAATTGCTTTCCACGATGCATTGTGAAAGAAATTTAATGTTGACTTTGAAGGAAATTGTGTTGGAAATCATCAGTAAGTACCGTAATTTTGTCCTCCGATAAATTGGCTCTGTTTGTGTGTGTACTGTACTGTAAGTCTATATACTATAGCCAGTCAGAACCACTGGTTTACATAGTCTAACAAATTAGACATGTCAAGAGTTATCCGCAGTCCATCGTGTGCAGACAGCCTGATAGAATAATCCTCCTCAGGGACTGCAGTATGTGCTGCTGATCATTGATTAAGTTTTGCTCCATAGACAAGATCCGTGATGGCCAAACGTAATCTAATTTGAAGATATTTTTATACGTGCTTGCCGAGAGCGATCTAATATACTGCATTGAGAGTGTATTTCGGCTGCGTCTATCATAATGTACCCTTCCTCAAACACAATCAATCTTTGGAGATAGATGTCTCCAGAAGTTTTTAAAAATAGATACTGAAAGAATGATTGGGATATTCTATATGTGGATAGGAAATGCTATGAATGTGGAAGTTGCGTGCATGAACAGTAATTGTGTCTGTGTTCTTACAAGTACAATTTACTAAAACCTCCAGTAATGGTTGGAGGATATTGATTATTTATTTTTATATTTGAGAAGGTCACCATTGAATGTCCATAATGATAGACTGCATCTTTTATACTTTTGTATATATTAACCCTCTCGCTGTTGGATTAGGCATAAGCATTGCTCTTTAGAGCATCTCCAGTTGCCTTCAGCACTGATAGGGTTAAGTTGCATATGGGTGAAGATTCCTGTAGCAATAAATCAATTTAACCCTCTCCATGCTGAAGGCAACCGGAGATGCCCCAAACAGCAGTGCCTGTCTAATCCAGCAGGGAGAGGGTTAAAAGGTTTTCATGCTGGATTTTGTGTTGTCTTAATGTCAAGCTATATTATCATCTAGCATTGTAGTCATTACATACGGGTGAAATATTCACACTGTGATGAAAAGCACTAATTCAAGATATTCAACAAATAAATTGTATTTAATATATTAGAAGTTAGAATGAAAATGGCATGGATGAAGTTTAATAAGATAGTAGAATTATAATTGGTATTCTGACTAAGTCTTATTTCCAAGACTAATTACAAAATACATCACCATTTAACATACCGGGTAATGTAACTTGGTTTTTATGAAATTAATTTTAATATTTTGAAGGTAGGATAAATGTCTAAAGAAAATAGTGGATTTATGTTATCATTTGTCGTTGAAGGAGACATTAGCAAACACAACACTGGCTCGGCAGCTGGACCTGCGAGATATATGGAGACTGGTCCAGAAGGAGGTGGAAACTGAGTGCATGGAAGACCAGGTAATTATGTACGACACAATGGCTTCATTTTTAGTAAAAACAGTACACAATTTACAGTAAAGTCGGAGTTGTCGTGTTTGCAGTAACACATGAAAACATTCTAAAAATGTCCTCAATGGGCATGTTAGTAGATTTTAATTATAATGAACCTGAAATGTCATTTTAATTATTGATAAGACGGAATGAGCTCAGAACATGTGCTAATTTGTTCCAAGGGAGATTTACTTTGGTAATCGTAGCCCAGGCAAATCCCTGAAGTCATCATCAATTATAGCTTTCATCATTGAAATACCATAGAGCTGCTTTAGTGTTATTGGTATGCAGATGTCATTTCTTCTATTGCGAAAGACCTATTTGCTGCAGAATCTTTCCAGAAATGTAGCAAATTCTGAAAACTGAATTTTTAACTCTGTAAAATAAATTTAGAAAGAAATATATTGTTTTTTTTATATTAATGTTGCCAATTCTGAATTCCAAATTGAAATCCAAATTGAGAGAGCTCATACCTGAAAAGTGTGTTGATTCCTGCTTCTAATGTATAGGAAATTGCCTGTGTGTATTCTATTTCACAAGCAACACATTTAGTCTATATATAATAATGATAAATGCCTGTACAATCCAATTCACAAGTAATCTAATATTGCCTGCATCTATATTTAAATTCACAAGCAATCTAATGATAAATGCCTGTACACCTAAGTTCAACAACCTAATCATAACATAAATGCTCGCATGTTGTACCTACTCTCACACATCACTTGTTCTGCCAAGAAGGACAGCATGTATTCCAGTTCCTCCGACCTGCTGAAGGAGCAGATCCACAAGGAGATTGAGTCTCTCAAGAACAAGTTGGTCAAGAGACAAGCAGCCCTGGGAGCCCTGGTCAGTTATCAGCACTGTCATTGTGTAGCCAGGCCTCGAGATTATGAAACATTTTGAGTACAATTTCATGCTCAAGCTCTGATTTAATATGGAGATTTGTGAACAAAACTTTGATTTGAGCATAAATTCGTACCCAGAAAAGTTTTGTAATCTCGTGGCGGTGTGTGATATGATGCTTCTACTAGTATTGGCCAGTAGGGGATACCCCTTTGGCTCAGTCGGTAGAGCCTAATGATAACCGAGGACTGTGCCAATCCTGTGATTCAAACACGAGTACTGGATTGCCACGATCTACCAAATGAGCCAAGGGAGTAAACCCTCTGGCCTAGACTAGTAGGAGCATCTTGTATCACACCCAGCTAGAATTGTGTGGAAAATAGCCACGTATTATTATGTATCATTCTAAGGCGAATTTCCTTTGACTGCTAGGTTGTTAGGACTTCTTGTCTGATATAAATGTTACTATTGGTAACAAGGTAATTCTCCACATAAAGAAAAGAAAATTTTCCTTGATTTCATATTTAATCTAAATGTCAAAAGCATCACATTTAATAATAATTGTCATGTATTAGTAATCGTTTTCTTGTATTTTAATACTACATAATTTTTAAGTCTGCTTGCTGGTTTTATTTTCAGAAAGGTAAACCGATGAAACTGTCGCTGGATTCGTCGTATATGTACTTCCCCCACATGGACACCTTGCCTAGCTCACCTCTCGTAGGTCAGTCATCAAACGTTTTCGTTTGTATTATGTACAGGCTCATATCACCACTTTCTATTTAACTCACATGCAATTTTACAGTCACTATTAAATTTGGGCTTGAACATGTAGTCATACTCAGAATGTTGTGTAATCTCAGGACCAGACAGGTAAACCATGTACCAATGAAGCTGTCGTTGGATAACTGCAAGAAGTAGACATAAAATGTCACCTTGCACCAGTCTGTTGAACGATTCACTTTAGTTTATATGCAGTCTTTTAGAAATGTCCACGTATTCAAATGAAGATGGTTATGATAAGGCAGTAGTTGGTAGTTGGACTGAGTTTGCATTGATCCTGTTTAATACCTTCCCTGGTATTGTGCAATATGTAATGGACAATATTGTGATTTTCTTTTTAGTTTACAATTGGGCTAGTGAAATTATTAATTAAATGCCATGCTGGCTACAAAACTGTATTGTCTATTTGAAATCCTAATAATCTATTTAATGGACAAATTGATAGTTTTATTTTCACTTAGTCTCGACTAAACCTTATCAATTCCATGTTAGCTACAAATCATAATTTTGCATTTCCTTAGATGCTCTGACAATCGACTTCATTAACGGAAACTGTCCACTGTCCCAAGCTGAGAAGCGTGCCAACGCCATGAGGTCCCTCTTCCACCGGTACGCGTCGTCTGACCAGGAAGCGTGCCACACATGTCAGCACGACATCACCATTCCCTCCTACCACTCCTTATCCTGTCCATCGCTGCACCAGGGTCGACGCCACAACCACCACCACCCAGACCCAGCCAACAACCAGCACAACCACCCGCCACCGCACACGAACCTCAACACCTCCAGCAGTTCCAGCACCAGCGGGATCGAACTCAGTTCCCGGAGCGCGGACGGCGAGAACCGCCGCCTGGATTTCATCAGGAGCTCCGTCAGGTACGGCAGCGGGAGCCAGGCCTCTGCCGAGAGCAACGCCAACTCTGATACCTCATCACATCACCGACGGCACCGGTACACCCACAGCATCGTCAACCACACGCGGAAGCAGGACGGCATCGCGGATGCAGATTCTGCGTCGCCAGGGTTCCGGCGGCCAAGTTACACGAATGCTATTGAGAACACTGACAACCCCAGTGAGGATGTGTCGCAATTCACTCGCAGTCGCAGTCTGAGTTTCCAGGCAGCAATCGAAGGATGGAGGAAATGTCCAGAGGATGAAGTCGATTCCATGTCCATTAGTCCAGGTTCGACTCCAGAAAGACTGGAATGTCCTCCACATGGACAAGAGGTTCCCAGGTCCGATGGAAAGTCTGTCAGCTTTAGCATATCAACAGACGAGTACATTGACAGTTCCAGTGAACTCACAGGGCCAGAGTCAGACTCCTCAACTGGCGACTTGTCATTTTCTCAGGCAAACAGGTATGCAACTGGAGATTTGATTTATGTTGTTGTTGTTGTTATTATTATTATTATTAATATTATTATTATTATTATTAATATTATTATTATTATTATTGGTATTATTGGTATTATTATAAATAATAATAATTATTATTATTATTATTATTATTACATAGATAGATACAAGAGCAGCATGGTCTCTTGGTGGATACAAAAACTTCCTGAAAGGGTACTCTGAGGCAAAACAATTTAATTGTTTTCTGTTGCCTCTACCATCTTTCTGTTTGATTTTCATCATAAGCAATGGCTAATGCCATACAGGGCAACTTCATGTTGTCCTTCGTGATAAATGTGTGTTTATGTGAACATTTTGTTATCCAGACTTGGTGCTGTATCGACTGCCAGAAAGCTGTCCATTCTGGTGGAAGAGGAGTCTGATTTGTCCGAGTCGCACAGCGAGAAGGTCTCCACGCCCACTGCCATCAGATGTATTGTGGAGGAGTATGCTACCACCAATAATAATAACAAAATGTAAGCACTATTATTTCTACCACTACTATTATATCTACCACTAGTAGATATACCACAGCAGAAACTGGAGCGGGTAGTGCAGTGGTAGAACGGTTGGACTTCGGAGCCAAAGGTCCCGAGTTTGAATCCCGCCCCGGGGACCCGGCATCAGTGTTCACAAAAGTAATGACACGATATTGATAGGTTGTGCAATCAGTAGAGTGGCAGATATCATCCTTGGTCTGTCAGTACCAGCCGGTGCTCGCAGGTTTACTGCAACATTCTGCTACGGATGTTGTGAGTTTCCTCCTGTTCTAAACTGACAAGTTGTGATAGGAGTGAAAGAATCTAGAAAGCTACTCTAAACTCCAATTCAAAAATAAAAAGACTAAAGGAGGTAGAGACAATCAATTTTTGCCTTGAAATTACATTTAAAATGTCATTGCATTTATTGTACTTCTTTTCTTAATTTATCATGACTTCTCTGTCACAAACTCACTGGATAAATTTCAGCTTGATCGGTTAATCATTTGTTTTTCCTTTGATCAGAAGCATGAGATCTTGTGATGGCCTTCGCAGCAAATAGTACGGACAAACATAATAACTAGTGTAGGAATAACTTGCATTTTCTGGATCCTGGTTTAGTGATTTAGGGATGTTCTGCTGATCAGAGACAAGACATGTTTAGACGTCCATCCCACAGCATCAGTCACATTGACTGACAGAAGCGAGGGCTGTTGCACATTAAATCTCTCCCAAGTTTCACTTTCTTCTGAATCTGCTGCAATATGCAGTCGCTGTTTACAGTGATAAAACTCTGTTTTCAGATCGCTGAATGGAGCCGAGGTGAGCGCAGATGACCATTTGAAAGACAATAAACGGGTAAGGAAAATATAATTAAATGCATGATCTAGTGTTGCTTCATTGTATGAATGTGACCGTGTATGAAAGCTTCTCAAATTGAACGAAATGTGAAATAATGTGCAGGGTCATCAACATTTTCTCTCCCACGTACATCCTTCCTGTTCTTTCCACGTTAATTATTTATCCCAAATTAGCAGCCTATTTGCTGTTATTTCATCGTAAAGTGTAGGATAGCACAGTGGTAGCATGGCGAACTGCTAACACAACGGTTCAGGTTCTAATTCCAGTCTAGGGCTCTGCTGTAACGTTTAGTACATGTGTATCTGTTCAATGTCTGTACAGTTATCACCGTCAGTTCCTGTTTACCATTAGTTCTGCATGCTTGAAGCAGTATTTAAAGCTTGCTTAAAATTTACCAGCTGGGAAAGTGAAATATTTCAAATATCTGGAAGAATTTTATTTTTTAATGTCCAAAGAAAGAAGTTACCAGGCCTTCTTCTCAATATGTTACTGTCCTGGGTAATCATGAGAGCCAGGAATTTTAAGAATACTGATTTGAATTTAAGAATCACAGTAACCTTCATACTGCTGGAGCCAACCAGATATGCCCAATAGAGCAGTAATTCTCCAGCCCATTACATTTACCATCAGTCATCTGTGTCGGCGTGACTGAATGGGATATTTTCAGACACCGAGGGTAGAGAAACATAACCTTACAAAACCTGCACTATTCTCTGAAAATGCATCGGAATGATAAAAATCACAGCACACAGCACAAGCTTTGTGAAGTCATTGACCCCCCACCTTCAAGAGGGCTGCTTCAAAACACTGTCAATTAACGGAAAATACTCCCGATGGCTATTGCCTTGCAACACAAGGCGATACCAGTAATTCATAGGCTGTCTCTCTCTCTCACTCTCTCTATTCCCAGGCAGTTTTCAGTGTATGTGTTACTGGTATGTTGCCAGAGTCGGAGATGAATGTGCTATGAATCCTCTGGAGCCAGAATGGGAGGGATGGATGTAAAATACACAAATATCTTGCCAGAAGTTCTAGGGGGTGCCGTTACACAGAATGATGGTAGCACTGCGAGAGTCATAACTCCATGTGTATGGAGTTATGACTCTCCTAGTGCTATGATCGGTCTGTGGAACAGGGTCCTGGACTGGTGCCAGCTTCTATAAGAAGGTACCAGCCTTCCATCTAAAACTTTCAGCTACTTCAGTACTTGTACAATTGTAATGTAGTTTATGTGGACTATTTGGAAATGTTATTATCTATGCAATAACATTTATGGAATTATGATAACATTTGAATTACATTTGATACAAACAAAACATTCTAATTAGTAAAAAAAAATCATTTAATCTTTGCCAGTTATTTTTCTCTCATTTTTCTTTCGTATTAAAGTTGATAACATTTTCTTTGTTAGATTTTATTGTAGGCATAGAATTATCTTCACACCCATATGAAAGTAGAGTTTTAATGCATTCCTGCACTCAAGACACAAATTGGTGCTTGTCTTGCTGCTCAGGGCTAAACGTATTTAAAGCATAACAATAAATCAAATTTTAAACGAAAGATTTTCTCCACAAGCATTAAAATTGATGTTAGTGACCCTATAACGCTATGCATAGAATATAACCAAATGGACCATGCAACTGAATTCAAGCACCTGTTCTTCTTTAAACGTGCTGCGCTGCTACGGGTTGGGCTGCTTCCCCCTGGGGTGCAATTCCCTACTCCAGACCATCAACACATCACTAGAATCATCCCCGCTTGTCTGTTTTTCATAATTATCTCCATGTGCAATCCTCTGAGTTCCAGCAAACCGAAGTGTTAAATATGGCTCTTGGTGATGCGTTAACACTGAAAACTTAAATTAACAACATTCCGTCATTTAACATCTAGACTGTACTACCTGTCTTGAAATAACATTTGTGTTGCCCCACTGTGTACGTTTGAAGTAAGTTCCAAGGCGAAAGTTCTCGGTCTGTCCTTGAGATATAAACAATTTACATACATCTAGAGTATACACGTCGGTAGTACCATCGCTGGTAAAACACTGATGAGAAAAACATTTGAAAATGTCTCGATTGTCGGACACATTTTGCCGACTTTAGTAACGAGGTACAATTGCAATCCCCACATTAACCAACTGTTCCCTTCACCTATAGTAGTGCTAAAACATATGCCAGTGAGGTGGTAATGCCCGGGAAGATTGTAAGTTTGCGTCTTCAATCACGCTGTTGATATCCAGCCGGAGTTCACGGGCACGCGCCGGAACCGGTCACAGCATTTTGTTTCATCGAAGCCTTTTTTCTCATCGGAGCGTCTTTTTGAGGGATTTGTCTGTGTGTTGGTGGATTCTGTGAATCCACCTGAAAATGGATCCATCTCATTAATTTACCTCCAGCTTGCCTGCTTCATGTGTATACATGCAGGCCACCAGTGCAGGAGTTGTGTGTTCTAGTCGGACGTGAAGTTGTTTTCTACTTCTCCTATGGATAATAATGTTGGTCCACGGTTGGCACGGTGTGGTGCCGTTAAGGACAGGGCTCGTCTACAGGTACTGTACTGCAACACTCGCTCGTTCATGTCTTAGTTTATCAAAAACATGCAGCGTAAGACATTATTATTCTCTTACTAATACTTCTAATACCAGAGATGGGCTCGAGAGCGGTGATTTGGTTTAATCCACCACTGTTCAATAGGGCTTCTGTGGTTGCCTACCATAAGGTCGAATGTTAAGTTTTGAAGAGATTTCTGTTCATTGTTTTGTTAATAAATGTTTTCTGTCAGAATTGGTAATCTGTTTGGTTTATAGTCAAACTGGGGAATGAGTAAAGCGTATACCCATTTAAGTTGTCAAGGTGACAACACTGAATGTGATGTCCACGGTAGTATGAGGTGTGGTGGGGTTTTTTCCGACCTATTATGTTATTCTCTCACAGGATGTAGTCTAGGGAACATACTGTATTATGTTATTCACTCTTAGGATGTAGTCTTGGGAACATACTGTATTATGTTATTCACTCTTAGGATGTATTCTTGGGAACATACTGTATTATATTATTCACTCTTAGGATGTATTCTTGGGAACATACTGTATTATATTATTCACTCTTATGGTGTAGTCTTGGGCACACACCATACTATAGATTTAACCCTCATCTTGCTAGAGTTAAATTGCTTCTAGTTTTCAAAAGGATCTCATGTATTTGTGAGACTAATATTTTGTTCCCTATTAATTAAACTAACTGTGAGTGTGAAATAGGATATATTGGACCATTTTTAGTTGGTTGTATCATTAATGTTCATCTTGTTTATAATTATTAACTCTCCATGCTGGAGGAAACCGGAGATGCCCCAAACAGCAGTGCCTGTAGTGCATAATCTAGCAGGGAGAGGGTTAATTTTAACCTTGTTAATATTATTAATGTTAATATTTTATCCCTGTCAGAGAATTATACTGTAATAGGTAAAGCTGTATGCCCAGTAAGGTTTATCAATGTTTTAAAGCTCAACATGATAGCTGGTACTAGATTTTTCACAGGCCTATTATTAGCTCACAGGATATTGATAGTGTTGGGCACATACCTTATTACAAGCACAACCTTGCCACACAGCACAGTAGGTAATCTTCAGTCCAGAGTGGCTTCATGTACAATTAAGTAAGTCACTGTTGAGTGTTCATGCATGGAGTCATCAGGTTGGGGTCCGTATTGCTGCTGACAAGAATCTGGCTCCTGGCTCCTACCTGTGATTATCATTCAGGGCTTTAGGATGTCTCTCTTAATGATGTGATCACCACTGCTGACAAGAATCTGACTCCGGGCTCCTACCTGTAATTATCACTCAGGGCTTTAGGATGTCTCCAGTTGGACAGGCATGTTTCTATTCATGCCTGTAGTATTGTAACTTTCACAAAAGTTACCTTTCTGATGCAATTATGATGGGATGTGATGTCTGTATCGTGGCAATGTAGTTATCATCCTTTGTCTGCCAGTACCAACTGGTGCTCGCAGGTTTTCTGCAACATTTAGTGCTAAGATATTGCAGATGTGTTCTTCCCTAAGCTGACATGCCATGAAATAAGTGAATAAATCTTGAAAGCGGCTCTAAAACCCTAATTTAATCAAATATATCTATTGTAACTTACAGACAGGTTAGTAGCTTATGTATGTCATTTAAACTGTCAATCTCTTATCAGAAATCCACACCCAAGTCTGGAGAGACTCCTGACAGAGAGAGCCGGAAAACCAAGAAGTCATCTCATGGTGAGTGATAAATATTCATTGTAATAGTCTAGTCTGTTTCTCAAATGTCCTAGTCTCAATGGTTGGCAATCCTTGGTGAGTAATTAACTGAGTTGTCTTTCCATTGTAATAATCATTCTAATCCATGCGCTTGCATTTCTAAACATATGTTTGGCAATGGTTTTATTACCAAAAATTAAATCTGGTATTCTGCCAATCTGCCAATGCAAGAATAATTACTAGCCTCTTATTTTCAATCTTCAAAGAACTTTCATAATTGTTTTTGTTGATCTTCCAATTACAAAACATAAGTGGATGCTATAGTATGGATATATCCTTATTACATAAAGTTAACCTTCTCTGATTATGTCTGCACTTTGTGCTTGTCACAGGTATGGAGTCCAGAACATTATTATTATTATTATTATTATTATTATTCTTATTATTATTATTATTATTATTATTATTATTATTATTATTATTCTTATTATTAAATCTAATTTTTCCAAAGGGGAAAAGAATTATCTGGTGGAAGTCACCACAGTTGCTAAAAGTTGCCAGTATACTTGAGAGTCAGGCAGACAGAAAGGAATTCTCTAATCATTGATATATCTCTGTATATTGTGGGAATTTCCTTCCCCCTCCCATTTCTATCCTCCCCTCATCTGATGTCTAAGGTCTGTGTTTGATATCTGATAGTCTGGCTTATCATTGCTACAAAGGGAGCTGCTATTGACTTTCATCACATTGCATTGAGGATTTAATACAATTGTTCTCCTGTGACCTGAGAAAGAAAATATGTGTTCATGTAACATCTAAGCATTATTTGATTCCCCCACCCAATTCTCATCTTCCACAGAACAAACAACTTCCAAGATCAAAGAAAAGGCTATGGAGAAAGTACCAGCATCAGCGTCGTCAGAGTCGGTCAAAACACCCTGTGCCAGAACACCAGATAAAAAGTCGCAGGTATAAGATCATAGCATAAATATTATAATTTTGAAAGATAAACCATCATTGTAACTTTAGAAAACCAATTATGTGGAAAATATGTTAATTGTTTTGCTAAAATGCAATAATAGTGAATTATGGTAATTTTAAAAATTTAGTATGAATCTATGATACATTTTCAAGGAGATTCATGGATATATGATGCATGCTACATCTATGAGACTTTTGGTCATAAATGTTTTAGTTTTCACATGTTTTCACTATATTAATCATAGTTGTATAAACCAACAATCTATCTTTAAAAACTATTCAAATGTTCCACTTTTCTATTTTGAAATATGTTCATCAGCAATATGAAAGAGAGAAAAAGGGAAATCAAATACTGGTATATTAGCCATTTTCACAATATTATGTATAGCCAAAATAATCACTAGATTGGAACTAAGGTTATTCTGTTCTTCCAAAGACAAAAATTAGAATTATTCTACTATAACATATTAAAGGTAAGATATGTTCCTGTTAAATATCTGGCATAGCAGGAAAGGTAACATTATTCTCATTCGGTGGTATTTCAGGTGAGTGTAGACAGTAACTCTAATCTCGCATCCCCCGGAATAACATCAGCTGGCATTTCCTGTACTGAGCTAGCAATAACATAATAGACACTCCCTTGTTTATGTTCTGCTGTAGCAATGGATCCAGATTTTAAAATGCCCCAAATTCTACATGCACCTCTGAATGCAATTTCATTGCCTGGTATCTCTTCTAATATTCAGAACTAGCCATACTAATATTTGGCTATGGCTTCCTCTTTTTTTAAAAATTACATTGTAACTAAAACAGTAATTCACTCTCGCTCACATTTTAGATGCATTTAGTGGTGAAAGATTTTCCGTCTTATTTAATATTTGAGAGAATACGTGATTTGGAAAGAGAAAAGAGAAAAATCCATTTATTTTAAAATTTTAATTTTTATTGGTGAAAGGTTTTCCATCTTATTTAATATTTGAGAGATTAATTCATTTGACAAATTAGTTTCTGTTTAGTATCTTTTTGAAGATGTTAACAGCTATACCAGATAGCACATATTCGGGAACCATTAATGTATATTATTGCCCTGGAAGCGTGACATTTATACCTGTTGTTGCACTCGGTTACCCTGTGGCCATTGCCAACACAAGCAAAACAATTATGTCTTTTATTTGCCAGCACAAGTCGGAAGAGTCGGTTGTTATCCGACACAGTAAGGCGGACGATTCTCTTGTTATCCGACACGGTCCGGAAAGCTGTGCCGCCAATGATGTTCAGCATTCTCCGAAGGAATCAGACCCTCACCTTCAGTCAAGACTGGCAAAGCTCCGACAGGTATGGTAGTAACACATTACATTTTAAATGTATTCATTTTAATCACCTATTGAGTGCATTATCACATTGATTTTATTGTTTCAATAGGAATTTTAATTGTTCTCACACCTATTCTGGTTAAAATGATTTTTAACTTGGAATGACAGATGGGATTCTTGAAGTGGGATGATAGATACATTTGAGAAACAGTTGCAATTTATTTATGTTTTAGATGTATATTTTTCAATATTTGTTATTGTAGCACTATAAGTTATAGTATTATTTAACAAAATCTGATGACAGCCTAAAGGTTCATCTATCTGTACATCTCAGCATTTCGCTATATGACTAGTGTTCATCACACAACAATCCTGGGTATCGTTTCTCAAAGCTCTAAGGGCGATCTCTTATACAAAGCGATCTGGCACTTACAAGAATGCTGTGGACTCATGGTGGATATGAGAGCTTTGAGAAACTAGATACTGAAGGTTCCGAGTTTGGTCCCACCTGGTGACTAGGTGTCTTGCGCTCTGTGAAGAGCAATATTAAATGTATTAGATGGGCGGGTGTACTATGTCTGCTTCTGGGTGTACTATGTCTGCTTCTGGGTGTACTATGTCTGCTCCTGGGTGTTTCCATCAATCACCTATTGTTACTGGTTTCTCTACCACACTAAGAAGATCACTCTTAGACTTTGCTGTGCTGTTGAAAACAATGTTAAACCCTAAATCACTTGGCGATTCATTGATGGGCATGTTGATAGTTGAGAATATACACACGTACTTGTTTGTAATGAAACTGGAGTGAATTATCTCCCTTGCATTGTTCACGACTGCTTTGATCTGTTGTAGCTGTTCATAGCCATGTATCTCAAGGTTTAGTAGTTTCCTTTTGGCATGTAATCCTTCCAATGAAATGATGACAGGTTCTAGTGATAAACTAACGTGATTCCCTTCATACAATTTACATCAGTGTCTTGGCTTATATAATGAGTGAAAAACAATATTGTCATTGAGAATAAACATCGAAAGCATGCTTGTGAAGAAATGCTAACTAACGTATATGATAAATGATCATGAATACTATGAAGTATAAAGTATTTGAAATTGATGAAATGATACATGACAGAGTAATATATATGATACTGACTAAATTCAAATGAATACACAGTGGCATTTATACTATAGCTTATACTATAGACAATACAGTATTAATTAGGAATCCCTTTGGTGGCTGACTTGGTCTAATGAAAAAAAAATGTTTGTCATGAGCCATGCATTTAATGATAATTTTGGTTTATGTATCTAGGAACTCATGATAATTATTTAGTAGCTCTGTCAACATGGTTCCATGTACCAAATCATTATGACATTGGTGTTTGTCTAAATACTAATACAACCGTTTGGTCAGCAATCCAGGAGCAGTTTTCACGTCCAAGGTAGAACCATTGATCTTGACCCATACAGTAACTGGCATGGGGCGGTCATGATCTCGTTTATTCCATCTGATGAAAATCTATCGGATTTACAGTTGTTTGTTATATTAGCAGGTAGCATCCATCAGCAACCATATGCTGCCTGTTTGCGTATGTTTGTATATGTGTACATGATGTACCCACCACAATATATGTAGTATAAACACAAGGGAATGTCAATTATCATCATAGCTGCCCATGGCCAGAGCCATGTCTTGTTTCTACGATCTTGGAAAACAGTTCCAGATGCTGAAAGATAGTGTAATGGTCTGGAAGCATACCATGTAGGTGTTCAGAGCTGCTTTCATGGTTCTTTCAGTTATATCATGGATTGTCAGTTTAAAGCAGGAGGAAACCTGCATCATTCGTAGCACAGTAAACCTGCGAGCACTGGCTGGTACTGATGGACCAATGATGATAATAACTGTATTGCCGCGATAGAGACAGCACATTCCAGGGCCCCTTGGCTCATCGTGGGTCATTTGTATTACTATAGCATTGCTGTTACCATATGTCTTATAATATCTTTCCATGAGAATACTAGTACTGTAGAAAACTATTTTCTTTTTAAAAAGTAACATTCATTCACATGTTCATCTATTAAACCTTACGAACAAATTATGTTTGTTCTATATTAGACCATACTATGTGCATTTACTTGAATTTACGGGGTTTTAATTTTTCATGATTCAAAGACTATAAGGCTCATCTAAACTATTACATTTTGTTTGTCAAAGACTGTCAAGCAATATTTGACAGTGTAGACTTTGATAGTGTTTTCCCCAAAAAAATATTTGAACAATAATTCATCGACCAGTTATTTTTATCAAGTAATATCTAATATTCATACCTATTCAACACTATAATTATAGGCAAGTCATAATGTAATTATTACTGAATAATATATTTATATGAATAATATTGAGATGTAAACATTTCATTGCACTGAAGTGTAGACAAGGTGCACCTTTAGTTCTGGTGGTATTTCACATATCTTTGTTGGCACATTTAACTGGTACACACACAGACTGCATGCAAATTGAATTGACTTTGATATATGCGACTATGCAGCTGCAACAGTATTGTAAATCATACAGAAATTAAACTGTAAATTTTACCTAAGACATTGCGTTGTAAATAAATGGGTAGATTTCCATTGCAACTCCCATGCTGTGCAGCCATAAATCACCAACAATATGCGTGGTGCATGAACATTGCAGCTTACGTTTGCCAACAGTGGTCTTTATGCACTGACTGCATAAGATATAATTAAATTAATACATTACGACTTCAAAAATATTGTTTGAATAATGGCTTATCGACATAAGGTGAGTTTTTATGTTAATTAATCCAATTCTAATATGTGGTTGAAAGTATTGCATTGTGTATGTTTCCAATATTGATTTAAATAGGTGGTGATTTTTGTGCGGGATTTGTAATGTATA
Organism: Lepetodrilus fucensis; assembly: GCA_032361325.1. Taxonomy (NCBI): domain Eukaryota; kingdom Metazoa; phylum Mollusca; class Gastropoda; order Lepetellida; family Lepetodrilidae; genus Lepetodrilus; species Lepetodrilus fucensis. The sequence goes on along the minus strand of JAUTBV010164794.1, from coordinate 2,673 downwards.
TACTGGTATGTCGAATTATATATTAAATTATTCAGTTGTACTCTTCAAGTTGCAGTCTCAATATATGAACAATATATATGGTAAATAAATCTAGCAACACTCCCTAATAGTGATATTTATTGTTGTGCATTATGAAAATATATCAATGGAAATTCTTTTTTTTCCTTCAGACATGAATACTGGTGAAATGTCTTTTCTGTCTTGAATTGGTACTATATGGTGAAATAATTCACCTGTCGTAGTTCTATGGGCATTTTCCAACAATACTATGAGTCATACAGGGGTAAAAATACTGCCTGCCCATGGGCCAAAGGCACTTAAAACCATTGTCGGGCATGCTAACTTAATTTCTGGTGTGCCCTTTCGGCCCTCTTGATTTTCAATAGTCCGTTCTGGGTTTTTTTAACTGCTAAATATAAACATAAATCAAAGTTTATAATACATAAATATACATAATCTAAAACTGATTTTTAAATGATTATTTTATTATAATTTATTGTTATTATTATTATTATATTATTATTATTATTATTATTATCATCATTATTATTATTATTTTATTTTTATTATTATTATTATTATTATTTTATTATTATATATAATAAACCTCTTCAGGAATATATTTGCCACACAGGTTATTGAATGACATAACAGCACTTCAGTCATCAGCTGGTGGTGGCAATCCTCCTGCCTGATTTACTGTGTGTGATCTCACTGAATGGACACACACTTACAAGTCACACTCAAGCAGCCCCGAATCATACAGTTGGTCTATCTCATTGCACTGGATCCATGCCTGCCTGGAATAACAGCTTTATAACTAGCATAGCCAGCAGGGTAGCCAGCACTCAGTAATTGTCTTAATTAGGTGTGCATTTGAAGGAATTCCTCAAATAGCTGTGTGCTAAATCCAATCAAAGTACCCCTCATTTAGCAGAATTGAAATATTAACCTCTTCTCTCCTAGAGGAAACTGTAGATCCAGCATGGAGAAGGCTGAATTAAAACAGATGTATTCAGCAATAGAAACTTACCGTTAAAACTTACTGGCCCGAATAATGATAATACACTGTATAACAAATGTTTACAAAAAACATGAATTTCTACTGGCTCTTAGGATACCTTTAGCATTGGGAGAAATGGCCCAGGCCAGCAAACACTGGAATATTCCACTGGCTACTTCTTGTTTTGTTGCGTATGAGTGAAAGATTCCCGCTGCGACATAAAACAATAACGCCTCTCTCACTGCTTATGTGAAAGATGTAATGTGCTGACTATATATTCAACATTGTAAGCACCCATCGATGGTGCATAATTGGAACATGAGTCAAGAGCACTTATTAAGATCCATGAAGATCCAAACTTCCTGTCTGGTGTACATTTCGATGAAAAGATTGAATCCGTATACGACAAACATTGTGTTATGTGCCCTTGAGAGCAAACTTTATATGGAATCCAAATGCAACTGAACAGTGTTGTTTGTGGTGATTGTCATGTACAGTCTGCAGGCATTCTAAGATTGTGCAGGGACTCTAAATGCCTTGTACGCTATTATTCACAGGACCCTGAAAGCTTATTGTAAAATTGAGAGCACTTCTACATTCCAGATAATGTATTATTAAAGCAATTATTCACCAGTCTCTGCAAGCTTGTTCATTACAAAATTGAAAACACTTCTACATTCCATGTTATGTAAGTATTACATGAATCAGGAATTAAGGAAAAAGCTGATTTATGCGTTATTTGTTTCCAGTTTATTAGAACATGTGCAGCTAATTACCGGTATGTTGGAAAGAGTTTGCCGCCAATATCCGAGAGACAACTTAATCAAAGAGAATATACCATATTAGACATAAGTAGGAGAAGGAAAATGATAACACACTGATCCATTGACCTGGATAATAATGTAGCACTATGAGCATACTATAGAGCATGGGTTTGACGCAATATAAATGTGCACATTATTATTATAAGTACCAGGTACTCTTCTCGTAATCTCAGGGCCAGGGTATCGTTTCTCGAAGGTCTCTTAGCCGCTAAGGGACCATAGCACTCTCTTAGCAATGTATTAGCAGCTAAGAGAGCTTTGAGAAATGATACCCTGGACTGTAAACATCCAAGCAAGTTGCTCTTGTAGATTCATGCAATTTACTCCAAAATATTGCAAATATTATTTGTTAACATTAAGTGCATGAATTAACTGTTTTGTTTAGCAATTGACCTGCAGAAGCTAGGATAGTATGGACATTATTTGGCAAGATGAGTGGGCCATACCAGTGATAGTCAGCATTCCACGTACAGTCTTCAGATAGCCATCTGTTACTTCCACTGTGAAGTCATGGAGAAAATTGTGTTCCTTGCATATCTGTGTGTCTTCTACTGTCTACAATAGGTCTTGCCCTGCCAGACAGAAACTTGGTGGTATCTGCTTTGACATAGAACTAATATTGGATGGAATTTGCTTTGATGTGTTTATGGATTTTTGAAACCCATTTGGAAGTTTTATGATGTATACCACATTTCAGCATTCTATCAGGATTCATTATTTTTATGACAACTATATTTTCAAGCATGAAAATTACGTAGTGATGAATCTTCTTAACCCTCTCCCTGCTGAAGGTGACTTAAGTTGCCCGATCACATGCAGAAATAGAACACTTTGATTTTATTCAGC
>JAUTBV010164683.1:0-24325 GCA_032361325.1 Lepetodrilus fucensis | reverse complement strand
CTGCCAGGGCGTCCTCCAGCTGCTTCACGTACAGTCTGTGCCAGTGTGGGAAGGACGCCATGCCTGGAATGTGTACATGTTGTGTAATACAATAATATAATATTGCAACATGCTCATCATCACAGCCCTTTCTCTTCTCTTCCCTCACACACCTCTCTTTCTCTCTCTTGCTCTCGCTTTCTCTCTCTCTCTCTCTCTCTCTCTCTCTATCTATCTATCTCTCTCACACACACACACATACACAAGCACATACACCAACTGCCGAGGCTACATAGTACATACCATGGGCACAGCATGCGACCTTGCGGCCATTGGACAGTTCGCACATGGGATGTGTACATATATATTTAGAGAGCTACTTGAGAGATATTGTTTTGTTATATTCAGGTATATCCTGAAATGATAATGTCAAGTGTTTTCCTACTGTTACTTATATATTTAATATACATATATGTGTACGTCCTACCAAGTCAGCTGAAAAGGCGTACAGCGCGAAATGTAAGTCAGCGCGAAATATAAGTGTTTTACAGTAATTTGAACTTTGAAAGATATGCATGAATGTAAACTATATTATGGGTATGTTGTGTAATATAATAATATAGTATAATATTGCAACTTGCTCATCATCACAGCCCTTTCTCTACTCTTTCTCTTCCCTCTCTCTCTATCTCTCCTCTCTCTCTCTCTCACACACCTCTCTTTCTCTCTCTTGCTCTCGCTTTCTCTCTCTCTCTCACCACACACACACATACACAAGCACATACACCAACTGCCGAGGCTAGATAGTACATACCATGGGCACAGCATGCGACCTTGCGGCCATTGGACAGTTCGCACATAGGTGGGGAGCCGTGGTAGGCAGCGATAGCCTGGTATCCGTTGTCACCGTGGTCTTCCATGACGGCTTTCAGAGCATCCTTGAGGTTCTCCACTTCGGAGGCACTCAGACTGTTCACATCCTTCCTGACTCCCGAGCCAGCGAGCTGGGAGGAGGAGTGGTCCTCGGCCTGGCCTGTTGAACAAACGTCAGCAAATTTGGTGATTTCCGGTGCAGCTCAGTTTAGCATTGAATTCATTTGTCATATCCTATATAGTTACATATTGAAATACTGATGTATGTAAACTACGTCTTGTTGCAGTGTTGTTCTTAAATAACCTGATATATCAAAATATGAATAACATACATATAATGTAAAGTATGTAATTTCTGTATGAGTATATATTCATTTGTAATGCTCCAATTTCCATTCAGTTAAGTACTCAATATTCATAGTACGTTCGGAAAAGTTCATTTAAAATCATGCACATTAAATGTACTTCTTCCCAAAAGAGAAATTATACATCTCTACTTTTTTACAAAAATTAAATAAATTATTTAATCAGATGAGAAAGCATCGCTTTTATATACCAAATTTTGGTTTTTTTTCTTTTAAATCATATACTATGTGTTCAATGAGATGAGTATAAAGGCTAAACACCCTTACGTCTAGAGGCTACTGTCTGTTGTGGTGGTTGGGAGGTGGAGAGACGTGCCATGGACACAGAGGATGAAGCCATAAGAGGGGGAACAGGAGGAGGAGGAGGTGGTGGTGATGACAGTAGCCAGCGACCCACAGACAGGTCTAGGTACGAACACATTCTCAGCCGACACAGGCTATGACTTCCGGTCTCACCTTCACCAGGCTGGTAAATAATGGTCGGCGACTCGACGATGGACGCAGGGAGAACGGTGCCGTTGACAGCTGTAACGTCAACCTTTAGATAGAACGGCTCGTCGGCATTGAACACATCTTCTGGACTGATTCCGACGTGTTTCAACGCGTGGGTGATGTCGTATTTGAAGTTTCTGTCGAAGGCCCATGGCATTTCCTTGGAGCCTCCCAGCATGAAGACGATTCCGGCTCTCATGCAGTCGGAGTCAGTCTTACAGATATACAGCCGGATAGAAGCGGATGTGCCTATTCCACTGAGCAAGAACCCAGCGAATACACGAGGGTGACTCTGAGCTTCCTTGATATCAGCCTCTAGCTGGTCAAGGTTCCTGCCTCCGACATCCAGGTTATCGTAGTTGTAGTACATAGACTCGTAGTCGAATACTGTGTTGGGCACAGCATGCACCTTGGTGAACTTGAACAAATTCCTGTCGGAGTCGAATGGCTTCATTGGCTTGGACATAAGGTTGAGGGCGCAGTCGGCACGCTTGTACGGCAGTCTCCTCCTCTTCTGTAGCGCCTGCCACACGACCCAGACCTTGTCGACGAAGGAGTGGTGTATGAAGAAGAACGGGTCGTAGGAGGCGTAATGGAGAGAAGACAAGGAGTACGTCTGGCGTCCTCCGACAAGGTAGTGGATGACGTTGTGCACGATCTCAAACTGCACCTCGAAGTCGCAGTAGTCGGTCTGCTCCAGAGCCAGAAGGGTGTGAAGGTACAGGTCGGTACTCTCAGCCGAGAACAGCTTGGGGTGGGTCTCCCTGACAGTGTAGGCATCCTCGTGCTGGATGTATCCACGGGCAAATGGATTGTCAACCACCTTGTCCTGCCATACGTCGTAGTATTCGGGGTCTGTGAAGAGATCAGGCAGCTTCGTGATAGGCTTGGTCCAGTCCCAGTATGGGAGGGCAATCGCTGAGCCGTGCTTCCTCATGGCAATATCCATCTGCAGGGTGTACAGTCTGTGCCAGTGTGGGAAGGTGGCCATACCGTGCAGGCAGCAAGCAACCTGAAACAAGCAGAACAGCACATTGAAGATATATAGAAAATATTACATAATTAAACAGTCATCCTAAACTATTAATACATTTATATATCGACGTTTCATCTGAGAAATTCCGATATCTTGCCGATACGTTGGAAGATAGATAGATAAATAGAGAGATAGATATATAAATAAGATAGATAGATAGATACATGTATATAGATAGATATATAGATAGACAACCTTTATTATCCAACAAGGGGAAATTCATTTCCATCATAAAGGCACACATGCATGTTTACACATAAACATATAAACATACACAAATGATAGATAATTAATGCTAGCACAAGGATAAACGCAAATGGGACAGTGTTATACTTTAAATATATAACAGACGGATACAATGTGGAATAAATGATTTCATAGCCCTAATATTCTAAGACGGCGCCCTGAAGGTAAGAATTGAAATTGATTACTTAAGGATTGTAAGGGATTATACAATGGTTCATAAACGTGTAATTGTAATTGAAGCTGTAGCCAAATGTGTACGCTTTATGGAGCGTTAAAAAAGAGGGACTTATTTGTTATATTACCTCTTCTCCCTTGTGGTCGGTACACCTAGCCGGAAGTCCGTGGAATGAAGCGATGTTTTGATATCCTCCCTCAGAGGTGTCAGCCTGGAGTTCCCGCAGAGCTGACTTCAGGTTCATCAGATCCCTTTCGCTGAGATCGTCGATGTTCCTCCTGATTCGATTCAGTGGAAGATGACGGGCATTGATGTCACCTGTTGGAGAGATCGTACACGTTATTTTGAATCTCTAAAGGAATTACATGTATATGTATTGTGTACAGCATTGCACTTATTCATACAAGATTAATTTAAGAGAATCACAATATAATTCCTCGTTTATCTTTGGTTTTTATACCGTTTCCTGTAGAATGTATAGGTTTTAGGAAGGTTTTAATAATTTAGAAACATTCATTAAAATTATAGGGTTGTATAATAATTAATGTTACTCACGATGTCCCGGTGTGAAAATGACACTTGGAGTCGGGATGAGGTTGTTGCTAAGGACAGTTCCATTAGCGGCTGTGACCGACACGGAGATTGTGAATGGGTCGTCGTGGCGAAGCTTCATTTGTTTCAGCGTGGACGTGATGTCGTACTTGTACAGTCTGTCGAAGGTCCAGGGCATCTCAGCGCTTCCTCCCAAGACCGTGAAATATCCGGCATCGCTGCAAGTACCGTCAGCCCTGCAGACCTGGAAGTCCACGGTGGCGGAGGCGCCGAAGCCACTGAGGAGGAACCCAGCCAAGACTCGGTCATCTTCTTGTCGTTCGACGATGTATCTGTCCAGTTCTGGAATGCTCATACCAGCGAATTCAAGAGTGTCGTACTCATATCCAAATTTGCGGTAGTCGAAGGTATCTTCTGGTCGAGAGAAGTCCTTGGTTTGCTGGTTCATGTTGAAAGGGCTGCCGAAGCTGAAGGGCTTTAGAGGCTCCCTCATCTGCTCCAGTGCGCAGTGAGCCTCGTTTCCGTCCAGGCCTCGGTGTTCCTGAAGAGCCTGCCACATTGCCCAGATCCTGTCAGTTTGGGCGTGGTGGAGGTAGAACAGAGGCTCGTATGAGGCGTAGTGGAGATGTCCCAGGGAGTGAACCTTGCTTCCTCCAACCCAGGTGTGGACTCCGTTGTGAAGGATCTCGAACTGAATCTCAAAGTCGCAGTAGTTTTCTTGTTCCAAAGCAAACAGAGCTTGCGTGTAGAACCAGTTGTCGTAGATGTGTCTACCCTGGACAAAGAGACGATCAGTTACGAGTTCCCTTTCGGTAGTTACGCCTTCACCTTCAAATTCAATATCAGCACTGGCGAATGGGTTGTCAACGTCTTCATTGGACCATGGGTCGTGGTACAGTGGCATGGTGACAAGTTGTGGCAGATGGGCCTGTGGGGTCAGCCAATCCCAGTAGGGGACTCCGATCTTAGATCCGTGCCTCTTGAGCGCATCCTGGAACTGGACGGTGTAGAGTCTGTGCCACTGCGGGAAGGTGGCCATGCCGTGGACACAGCAGGCGTAGCGCTTGGCTGCACTTGGATGAGGACAGAGAGGAGGGAGGGCGTGGAAGGAAGCAATAGCCTGGAAACCATCTGGGGACTCGTCCTTCTTCATGCTTCTGAGGGCACGGATCAGCACGTTCGTTTCCATAGTTGACAGACTGTTGACATTCTTTCTGATAAGCATTTGTTCGGTGTGACCAGCTTCATCTTGATGAGAGTCTGCAGAAAACAAATATATGAATAATACTAAATTCGCACCTAAATGAAACTGAGAAAAGAATGTGATAAAGATAGCAATCAAAATACTACTACCGGTATTGTGAGCAAATAATACTATGTAGGATATAGAGTACTGGAACACTATTATTTAATCTATTTCAGGTTTCCTCCTAGTCACAATATTATGGAAACCATTTCGGAAGCAGCCCTAATATACTCGACGACAATCAATCAATAAAGTTACCCGGTTCATACACAAAGCAGTCTTTCGATGGATAACATACGCGATCAACTTTATTACATTATCATCATTCAGTAAATCATATGCGATAAATGTTTGTTCTCATACCTAACAAGGGAAATAACCAATAAAGCTGCTAAAGCAAATCCGCTTGAAATAGTCAGAACTCTTTAAAAGAACTTACTTTCCCCTGGCACGAACATGAGGGTTGGTTCAGGCAGGACATGAGGGTCTAGATTAGATCCGTTGACGCCCTGGAGCTTGACGCTGAGCGAGTACGCATGGCTGTCCAGTTTGAGTCCGAGTCCCTTCAGAGTGTCGGTAATGTCGAACTTGTACAGCCTATCAAAGTGGAAAGGCATCTCTGTATCTCCTCCAAGAATAGAGAAAGAACCCGCCTCGTTGTTGCAGTTCTGTTCTCCGCGGTTGATAGGGACGCAGATAAAGATCTTGACATCAGCCGAGGTTCCGATGTTATGGAGCAGGAAGCCTGCGAACACGCGGTCATGATGCTTCCTATCGTGCAGGACCTCATCCAGTTTAGGGATGCTGAAGTGGTTGAATTCCAGGTCATCGTATTTGTAGTTGAAGTTGTTCTGGTAATCAAAACCATCTTCTGGCTTGGCATGCTTGAACGTCATCGCGTCGCTGTTGAGCTCGGGCATGTCGAATGGATGGAGTGGGTTACGCATCTGGTTGATGGCGCAGTCGGCTTGATTGTACGCCTTCTTGCGGTATTTCTGGAGTTCCTGCCAGATAGCCCAAATACGATCCGTATTGGCATGGTGGAGGAAGAAAACTGGATCGAATGCAGAATAGTCGAGAGATGACATTGAATATGTCGCCCTGCCTCCCAGCCAGGAGTGCATGACGTTGTGAACCATCTCAAACTGGATTTCGAAGTCGCAGTAGTTTTCCTGTTCCAGAGCAAGCATGACGTTATCGTAGTAGTATTTATGGTTGAATAGGTTTGGTTGAGGATCCCGTGTTGTAACGGCATTCTCAAAGCTGACTTTACCCCTGAAGAATGGATTAGGTTCAAAGGTCTGTGAACGAGAATTGAAGTATGTAGCATCGCTGATCAAAGCAGGCAAGTTGTCAAATGGCTCGGTCCAATCCCAATAAGGAACGGCGACAGCTGATCCACGCTCAAGAAGAGCATTTTCAACCTGAAGGACATAGAGCCTGTGCCAGTGGGGGAAGGTGGGCATGCCATGGACACAGCAAGCAATAGTGTGACCTTCATGTTTACAAAGTCCGGGTTTGCCGTGGAACTGAGCGATTTTCTCATAGGTTCCGTCGTTCTGGATCTGGAGGAAGGCTCCCCTCAGACTCTCAATCTCTCCCCCTGACAGATCGTTCAGGTTTTTCCTGATGTGACTGGCGCTTGTCACGGCCTCGCTATATTCGTCACCTTGGTGAGATCCTGTAAACACGCAATGAATTATTTACATAATTGCCATATCTATAAACCAGCCAGTATCTTATTATGCTTTACTTTACTCATCTCGTCATAACTCTGCTCAAGGAAACTCTTCATGATTTTAATTATATGTTTTTTCCTTTTAGTTTCTTTCGTTTTTGGAAGCCTCAGGCCCATGTACAGTTGTAGTTTTGTTTGGGATTTATGTTCTACATACCTGTTGCTGGTTCGTACATCACTGATGGTTGTGGATACAGCATACCGAGGTTTGTCCCGTGGAGATCAAACGCCTCATATCTGACATGGAATGGGTCCTCGACGTGGATGCCAAGAGCGTCAAGCTGGTCTGTGATCTCGTACTTGTATGCCCTGTCATAAACCCATGACATCTCAGCTTCGTCGCCAAGGATATAGAAATCCCCAGCGAAATGGTCGCAATCTTCGTCGGATCTGCAGATGTACAGTTTGACCAAGACGGACTTTTGATGACCGTCCAGAATCAGGCCAGCGAAAACTCTGTTCTTTGCTTTGTTTTTCTCCAGTTCTCGGTCAAGCTGAGCAATAGACAGGCCATTGAAATCAAGGGTGTCATACTCATAATCGAAGTTGTTCTTGTAGTCGAATGAATGGAATGGAATGGAGTGGTCCCGGGTTGACTGGTCAGGGTTGATCTCGCTGCTGAGACCAAATGGCTGAAGAGGTTTCCTCATGGAGGAGATAGCACAGTTGGCGGTGTTGTAAGGCTTGCCTCGGTGCTTCTGCAGGGCTTGCCAGATGGCCCAGATTCTGTCAGTGCTGGAGTGATGCAGGAAGAAGATCGGGTCGTATGCTGTGTATCTCAGAGAAGCCATGCTGTATGCATCGCTTCCTCCGACCAAAGCGTGGATGAAGTTATGAGCGATTTCAAATTGCACCTCAAAGTCGCAGAAGTTGTCGTGTTCTAGGGCTAGCAGTACTTGCTTGGCGATGGCAGTGTTGTGGCCAAAGCCAGGGGCTTCAAAGAGATCGGAACGAACACTCCTGGTGGTGTCTTGACCAATGGTGTCGATGTGTCCATGGTGGAAAGGATTGTTGGTTGCCTCGGTTGACACGGACCCAACATGTAAATAAGTTTCTTGACTCACAAGATCTGGAAGTGACGTCAGAGGTTTCAACCAGTCCCAGTACGGAAGCGCCCCCTGGTAGCCATGTTTCCTCAGTGCATTCTCAGCCTGCACTGTCAGGAGTCGGTGCCAGTGGGGGAAGACGGCCATACCGTGGACACAGCAAGCAAACTTCTTCTCAGCGGCAGGACTCGGGCACCACTTGGGTTCTCCGTGGAAGGCTGCGATCTGTTGGAATCCAGCGGGGGTCTTGTCAGCCTGCAGGGCCGTCATAGCTCTTCTAAGAGAGTTGGTTTCTTCTGGTGTCAGGTCTTCAACATTCTTTCTGACGATTCGGCTGTGTCCGTGGTCTTTCATGGCAACTGGAAGCACAGATAATACAGATAATTATTAATTAATTTACAGAACCGATGGTTTAAAGTAAAAACTAATTTCATTTAAGTAGTGGAACAACCCTACTGTAGCTCTCAGACGCATACCATCTAAATCATCATTCATATCTGATCTCAAAACACATCTTTATCGTCAAGCCTTTAACTCTCTCACTGCTGCAGGCAACCGGAGATGCCATACGAGCATCCTTTGCTGTGTTTATCAATGCGTGAAGCAGTTTACTGACCTGTATGTATTTCTACGCATAACTTTAAAATGGCGATACACTGACATTTTCTACTTATACTGAAGTATTTAAGCTTGAAATTAGATGATAAAGAGATTATTAACCTCGTGTCTTTAGATATCGTACATATCTTGCATTTAGGAATAATCTTACATTTAGGGATAGACTCGCTGAAGCTCATATAAATATCCCTAAGTGCAGGATATATACGATATCTAAAGACAATCGGTTAATAATCTCTCTGTATTTCTTTAATGTGTCGTGTACGTACCATGACCATGTTGGAACATTACTGCAGCTGGTGGGATGAGGTCAGAAGAAAGCTCTGTTCCATCAACATCAGTAATCTTGACGGTAATTTCGAAACTGGCCAGATCAAGTCCGAGTGTCTTCACGGCGTCGGTGATGTCGTACTTGTACATACGGTCGAATCCCCATTTCATTTCCTTTGATCCTCCTAGTACAACGAAGGTTCCAACTTTGTAGGGTTCATGTCCTTCTCTGTTGATGAAGATGTCCACATTAGCCGATGTTCCCATGTACGATAAGAAGAATCCAGCGAATGTTCGGTCCTTTTCAGCCTGTTTGTGAATGTATTCTTCAAGTTCTGCGAGATTCATTCCTCCGAAGTGAAGATCGTCATAACGGTAGCCAAGAATACCTTCGTAGTCGTAAATATTTGTCGGGATGGAGTTGCTGTAAGTCTTGTGGTTGTTGTTGAGGGGTGAACTGAAGGCAAATGGCTTCAGTGGTTCCCTCTCCATTGACCAGGCGCAGTGAGCCTTGTAAGGCTTGTTCCTTCTGATTTGCAGAGCCTGCCAGATAGCCCACAGTCTATCAACATAAGAATGGTGAAGATAGAAAATGGGATCAAACGCTGTGAAATGTAGGGAAGACATGGAATACTTCTTGTCTCCTCCAACCCATCCATGGATAGCGTTGTGAGTCATCTCGTATTGGACCTCAAAATCGCAGAAGTCGTCCTGTTCAAATGCATAGATCATGCTGTCGAAAAGGTAGGTGTGGTCTCCAAATACGGGGGTTTCAAAAAGCCTGGAATCAAGACTACGCTCGGTGATAGCGTTCTCGAATGAGACGTTGGCACTGAAGAACGGATTTGGTTTGCTTTCTCCAGTGCTAGGGTCTTTGTAGGTGACGCTTGCAGCTAGCGCGGGCAGAGCGGTCACGGGCAGAGTCCAGTCCCAGTAAGGAACTCCAACGGGAGATCCACGCCTGATGAGAGCGTCTTCTATCTGGGTGACGAACAGCCTGTGCCAGTGGGGGAAGGTGGCCATACCGTGGACACAGCAGGCGTGTCTGTCCTTGGCGTCAGGTCGGGGACACTTGGCGGGCAGACCGTGGTACTCCACCAGAGCCTGGTAGCCGTCAACAGACTTGTCGTTCTGGAATCGTTCCATGGCTCTTCTCAGTTCATACACCTCTCCCTGAGTTAGGTCGTTGATGTTCTTTCTAACAGCAAGATTGGCGGCATTACTATGGTGAATAGTTTCTGGAATGAATACGGTATGGCATATTATTTCAGAAATATTACTTACAAATATTCTTATTCTTATTAATACTTAACTTACGTTCCAAAATTATTCAGATATGGTATCTTAATATTTCGGGGCGTGGTTTTCCAAGTAGGCATAACTTGTACTCAATCATTTTCTATTTAAATAAATATTGTGACATGCACAATAGCAGTAGATGTGCAGGGTTCATAAAGGTACGAGGCCATATTTACAATAACATCCCTACACACCGCTGTCCTCTCAGATATTGTTTAATAACATGTATTTATTACTGTGACATAAGTATTAATACAGGTCGACCCAAGCATGAAGGCAAGCGCTCACATAACAGAACATACCATCCATAAATCCTCGTGCTGGACGTTCAACAATCACTGGCTGAGGCAGGAGCTCATTAGGCAGCCTGGAACCATTGACGCTGAAGAACTCGGCCCTCACATAGTAGTGACCGTGGTGATCGTCGTCGATCTCGACAACCTTGTCCGTGACGTCGAAGTGGTATGCGCGGTAGAAGCCCCACTTCATCTCAGTAGGACCTCCCAACAGGAAGAAGTCGCCGGCCTTGATGCAGTGGTCAGTGGCTTGTTCGTCCTGAGCCGGACGACAGACGTACACGACAACGTTGGCGGAACCACCGAAACCTGACAACCGGAAGCTGGCGTAGACTCTTTCCTTGGCTGATCGTTCGATCAGGTAGGTGTTCAATTCCTCGGGGCTCATTCCATTTAAGGACAGATCGTCGTATCTGAAAGAAGACATAGAAATGGTAATTGTTGTAGAAGTGAACTGCTTGTTCGAAGCCCGGTAAGCCTTAACGCCGTTAAAGTAGCTGCTTCTATAGGGTAGAGAAGTACAAGCTTAACGTCACGTTAAGAAAACCGGCTTCAAACAATCGGTCTATGGTAGTAATTAGTAGCCTTATAAATGCAAGAAATAATACAAGAAATAGCATTGGACTGTTATATAGTGAAGCAATAATGCAAGTTTATTTATTGATCGAAATAAAAATGCAAACGATATCTATTGGATTAATTAATGCTAATCACATTGCACGAGTCAACATATTTCCGTCATCCAATTAACATCTATCATTTCAGCCGTATTTACCATAATTATATGATTTAATTTCTACACAGCTTCTTTAATGTCACTCTTGTAGGACCTTATTATATCAGTATTGTTGATTTTTAAACTCACTGGTATCCGAGATTGCGGTAGTCGAATGTATCTACAGGCTTGGCGTGGGTTTTGGTGAGATCCAGAGGGTTGCTGTCTCTGTTGAACGGCTCCATCGGCATGTGGAGGAGGTTGTGAGCGCAGTCGGCGGAGTTTGGATCCTTGCCTCGGATCTGCTGGAGACGCTGCCAGATGGCGAAGATGCGGTCGGTGTTGGAGTGGTGGAGGAAGAAGATGGGGTCGTAGGAGGTGTACTCCAGATGAGACATCGAGTAGCTGTGAAAGGCAAGTGTTTGTTATCATCCTTCCGCTTGACATCACAGCCAAAATATATTAGCCGTTAGGCGTCCGAACAAGGGGGTGGATTATCTAAACGTTCGTACGAACTTCTTAGCCTAAGAATAGTTCGTAGCCATACGTTAAGAATCGTTCGTAGCCAATCGTTAAGAACTGCTCTTAGAGTAAGAAGTTCGTAAGAACATTTCATAAATAGGCCCCAGGGAACACCTAACGTGGATGGTCCAAAATATACCCGATGAGAGAGTGCCCTGCCAGGATCCTGTTAGGATTTTGTTAACATTTATCCTGGATTCTTAACATTTATTTTGTGAAATGTTGATACAGCAAACATGCCGTCCATGTCATATACATTACAAAGCATGTGTCATCTGTACTATGCAATGATTATGTCACATTCAGCGAGTATCTCATGAACACGAATATTTAAATGTTACAATCAGGATCGTTAAGATGATGAATGCGGTTATAAACATCTACAACACTCACGTATGTCTGCCTCCCACTAGATAGTGTATGGCGTTATGGGCCAACTCAAACTGGATCTCGAACTTGCAGAACTCGTCCTGCTCCAGGGCGTCCAGAATGCTCTCCATGATGCGGGTGTGCTCTCCTGCCTGGACCTTCTCAAACAGACGGTCGTCCACAGCACGGGCAGTCCTCTTGTTCGCGAACTTCACCTCACCGCGGTACCACGAGTTATCGTGAGCCTGTGGCAATAGCATGTAGAAGGATGAATCCAGGGGTGCGTTCAAGCTAGAATACGTATCGATATGTACTGCTATGTATTGCTACAGAAGCAGTTCAGCCAGCACGCGTAGCAATACGTATTAATACTTTTCACTACGGGTCTGGAGGCCGTGCGCTGTGTACGAAAAGCAATATGCACGAAGCAGTTCAACGAGCAATACATGTAGGGAAAAGTATTGTATTGCAGTATTCTAGCTTGAACGCACCCCAGGTCTGGAGTCTCCTGTACGAAGCTCCGTAACTCTAAGGTAAAATTAACCACGACCTTGTGCATAGACTACACCATTGTTAAGGTTGATGGCCTACTTCGGGCGGTTACGCTAGTTTATCCCGGAAGTGTCATTGCGCATGTCTAGTTGAGGCTAGAAAAGCTTTCGTGCTTCGTGGGCTGTCCTATAGCACGTTCGTGACGTCACTCCAGCATTGTTTTCGCGACTTCGCGCGAGCTCTAGCTTTGCTCTAGATCCTCGCGAAACCGCCCGAAGTAGGCCAATGTTGCCTTGGATTTACCCCGTTTCGTTCATGAGAGTCCTGGCCTCGACACTACGGAACATCTTGCGTATGATTTAATGCTCAAGATAGAATTTTATATGGGATTATGTGACCCAAACTTTGAGTTGGGCATGGAATCGTACTCTAGAAAGTTTCGTAATCTCGGGATCTTGTTGCCTTGTCTTCGAACGTCTTTTATTTTGACACCAGTCTTGACAAAGGTCTATTAATGTTTCACGTATATGCCAACAACACAGCATCTCGTGTCACTAGATAGTCATGATGCATAGGGACATTGCAGAATCCCTATCCAACATTACCGACCTATCTTCTGCGTTTGGTCAGGGTTTGTACAAGTATACAAATATGATCCATATTTGGTTTCGAATAAGTTTGGCAAATCTTCAATACAGTCTTTAGTCCTTCAAGTTATTTAAGTCTTCGAGAACACTGTGATCAAGTATTCAAGTCTGGATTTTCAAGGCGAGGGTGTGGACAGAATTTTGGTGAGGCGTGTTTGGGATTTATAGAGTTATCTCCCTGTCTTGTACGACAGGTGTCGCTTCCT
The DNA here is from genome assembly GCA_032361325.1 of Lepetodrilus fucensis. NCBI lineage: Eukaryota > Metazoa > Mollusca > Gastropoda > Lepetellida > Lepetodrilidae > Lepetodrilus > Lepetodrilus fucensis. Next base: position 11,143 of record JAUTBV010164683.1, on the reverse strand, counting down.
CTTGACCTTCCGCTTGTTCGGAATGTAACACGTTCTGTCGCAGGCACATTTCTTGATCCACATGAAATTCATAATCTCCCGCCTCCCGTCACTGCATTCAAACTCCACAAACCTAGTGCGCGTTTTCTGCGGATAGCAGCATCGGTCTTTTCGGCAGTTCGTGCAAAATTTCATGTTGTATTGTTTGACACTACGGCAGTCTTGATACTCGATTCTGTGCTGATAACGGCTTCGAGTTGTTGGTGTGCACTTTTCTCGGCCCTGAAACACAAAGCATGTAGAACTATAGACATCAAATTAACAATAATAATACCGTAACACATCAAATTAATACCGTAACACATCAAATTAACAATAATAATACCGTAACACATCAAATTAGCAATAATGATACCGTAACACATTAAATTAACAATAATAATACCGTACCACATCAAATTAACAATGATAATACCGTAACGGTATTTGACAATAACACATTAAGTATAACATATTTGTTTTAGCGAAGGGCTGAAAAATTAACCTATTGGAAAATGTTTGTGTGAGATCAAGGAGAATAATTACTTTAGAAGGTAACTGCTACACAGGATAATTGGTACGTTTTATGTAATGCAGATCTTTATTTTGTAAGTTAATGTATGAAACAATACACACTGACAGCAACTAATTTAAGACACACAATGTCGATTTAACATATTTCACATCAAATCATTTTATGGAGGATCATTTTGCGATGACACTAATTGACCCAAGACCGTCAAGAAAGCTGTAAACTAAATAGACAAATCCCCCACTAATCATGTGTTTTCTATGTCAGTAAATATAACCAACATTTCCCCCGATCTCAAGCATTGATTCCAGATCTGCTCTTAACGTAAACATTTCCCGTTTGACAGGTGCTCAGTTCACACGTACGGGATTATGTGACGTCCTTACGACACAAATTAAACACAATTAGTCCGTCCTGAACCAAAATCAATGGAATGTCGGCCGCGCCACGATCCGAGGTTCCACATAGGATCAATGATCAAAATCCGAGGAGTTCCGAATGTCGATTCGGTGGCCCTGGGGTTACGAGACCCTGCCTTCACTGACTGTGGACGACGTCCCACTTAGCGGGTTTGAATACACTACAACTGGAAATTTGTGAGTCTGTTTATACAGTGGACCCATGTCGGATGGAATTAATCAATCAAGTGGATATCGAGAACAGTCCGCGGTCTCAGACGGTGGACTTTTTTCTCGCAGTATTTTAGAGAAAAATAAAATCGATTTTAGGGATCATTCGCAGCTGTAGAATCATCTCAAACATCCTCTTCTGTTTGAGTATTTACATTGAATCTTCAATACGAATGTATTCGGGAAACAGTTCGTCGTGTAAAGATTTTTATCTAGATTGGGATTAACAAAAGACGTGCATCTTGCATCGATGATTAAGAAACGGAAACAAGCATGGTTTTATTTAATTTTCAAACTTTGTCAAATCCATTATACCTATACATCCGTCTGGGCCTATATGGCTGCATAAGTGTTGACGTTATACTGTGAATACGGTATTTTCACCATGTATACGGAACCCTACCAAGATCGCTCCCTACCAAAATATAACAAGCATTTCTTGACCATGACGTATGATGGGAGAATGCAATGTCTTGACATCTTGCCTTCTTATCACGAAAAGGCCGCACCTCAGTCCGGGCGTAAATTAAGGCGTACACCATGAATTTACCATGATATATGAGCCTCCATGTACAATAGAACTCCCAAAGTTACAAAGACCCTTTCGTTAAACGCACTCTACACTAGGAGAACCTGGGGTGCGTTCAAAGACACGAGTGCTTGCAAGCGGCTCTCCAAACTAGCCACTGTCTCAAGAGTCGTATGAACCGTACATAAGACAGGGAACCAGTTTAGCTAAGCGGCTTACTCAGCCCTGTGTTGATTTAACGTACCCCCATGTCTTTGCTGTGCTTGATTGTTGGTGAGAAGCAATCTGTGATGGATGGAGTATAGAAACTCTCTGGGTGCAGTCGGTCACGTGGTGAGCTCGCTCTAAGGTGTACGTGATACATCTTTCTCAATTCCATGCATTAACGATGAACCATGACCTGCTCTTAATGGCGAGTCTGGGCAATGCTGGATGCCAGACTGTTGACTAGCAGTTCTAGAGCTAGTTACAGGGCAGTTCTCAGCTAACTATACATGTGTGGCCGAAACCAAGGCCATCGTATTGCAAGACGGCACAGGCCGCATGTGATTATTATGTCTGAAGGTGATGGGAAACTGGAATATGCGTGTTCAGGGCCCGAGATTACGAGAGAGAAAAAGTACGATTGCATGTACACTGATATCCATGTAATATAAAGTTTGAATTTCAGCATGAAATCTTACTCAAAGAGTTTTCGTGTCTACCAATGGAAACTGACATCAGTCATTATAAAACATTCATGTTATTACTGAATATTTCTGCATAGACTTAGTGATTGAAAATGTAAATTCTGCATTATTCCCAATTAATCAGCTAGCTATAGTACATGAACCATGTTGGACATGTACTAGTATATCAAACATGTTGTAGATCTGATTATATGCTTTATGAATCGGATACTTTTCAAATACTAATACCCCAGAATAGTACCTGAATATCGAATTTCAATGCTTGGTCTTTAGTGACAAACGTTCTGTATATGAATAGTATAGATAGTAATTAAGTATGGACAAGATTCAAGGCATACTAATATGTTATTATTTAAGACTGCAATTGTTTGTATTGGCTAGAATTTATACAAAGAAATCTAAGAATTTAAAACGTAATCGAATTTAATGGATGCATTTTAGCTAAAATTTACTTTTATAAAAAATATCTAAAATCTATCAGTCCTACAGGTTAAGCATCTCTTAGTATTTTAAAAGAACATTCTCAAATATAAGCCATTGTACGTTTTAGGACTTTTAAGATAAAATCAGACTTAAGTACTCTTAAGGGTTTATAAATACGATTGTTAAATATTGGCGCATACATATTAATCATGTTCTAAGGAATGTTAGCCCACGCTTACATAAAACAGCATTTGGCATTTTACTTTAATCTAGAAGAAAATGTTCCACATGTTAACGTATCACTTAGCAATGTCGATGTGCTTTGCTTGATCGAGCAGATTTCAAAGTAACACTGTCGAAACTAGACCAACAAACGAGGCAACCAATTGAAATAATGTGGGCCAATTTGACATCCGATTAATATCGTTTCGCTGCATCCAGTCCAGAGTGCCGTGTTCATCACACAGCGATCCACAACACATTCAACAAAGAATTTTGAAATCAAGATGTATACTATATACATGTATGTACAGTAAGTACCATGTTTTGTTCTAAATGTATCAATCCACGCAGTTAATAGTAACAGGTACATGGATGTTGCCCCTTCTATCCCCCCTCCCAAATAGAAAGGAAAAAGGAAAACAAAAAGGTATGTTACAGCACTTCCTCCGAAATATAGGATAGACAGTTGCGTCAATCAAGTGTTACACTTCTGGCATTAAATGCGTTTTAAAGTAGTTCGGAATGTGCCCAGGGATTCATAAAAGTCAGGAGAGGATTATTCCGCCAGAGGAAACACATTACAGCCTATTTGAAGACGTAGGCCTGGTGTCGGAAGCGACGTGGTAATCAAGGCCCTGATGGAGCAGATGCTCTACAGGACAATTGGCATGCTCTCTGGGACAGCTTTTGATCGCGCGTAGTCGGACGCACCGTGGAATGTAAGCATGTTCTTGAAGTCCGGGGAAAAGGGCCCGTAATGCAATGGTATGTTCTGAATTGTGAGACGGATATTGTGCAAGGTCATCGCATGGTCGTAACCAGTAACTTAAGACATCTGTTGAAGGGTTAGCTATGCTCTTGAAGACCCGCATGGGCAATTGGGTGAAATGTGTGGGGTACTCGACTATATTGACAGTCGTGAAGAGGACAGGCTTCTAGAGAGTAATACGCCATTACGTAAAGGCTAGAATACATTGAAAAGTCCAAACTGAGGGTATTTGAGTTTAGGAAAGATCGCGCATTTTTACTAATGGGAATAGGATGCCTTGTTCAATGGTCGCGTTCAAGTTTAATCTTCAATTCAAATGCTTGACAGGCAGCGAAGTTATTGAGTCTGATTTAAGTAAGATAGAATTTGACGATGTCCATCAAATCATTGATGACATTCGTTCGTTCTATAAATATACATAGTTTGAATACGCCTACAAATTCATTATATTTTTTTATAATAAAATCGGCTATTAAGCGGTAGAAATGTACACAGAGAAGCTAAAAGTAAATATCTCATATCGCTGTACACATGTAGAAAAAACACATCGAGGTTCATTTGTCGTGATCCATTAACAATCTCAAATTCAAAGCAATTCTCTTAAATTTCGTTATTTAATCAAACTATAGTGCAGTTTGATATTTACGAGTAAAATAAAAATCATTCTAGGGTCATGTTTTTCATTGGGGATTGGGGAATTGGCTGTCCATACTTTTCGTTGTGAATAATAAATTTAATGTGAATTTACCAAAGTGCGTAATTCCTTTCCGCAGGGCCGCAAAAAGCAAAGTCTTCTTTCTTGTACGGCTTTGCAGTTCTGTATGTCGGCGATAACCCGCACTGAAACCCCGACTCCGCACGTGACAGAACATGGGGTCCAGCTCGTGGACTGTATGTGGCATTTTGGCGACGTCACTTCCGGTTTGGGCGTTGTCGCTGCTGAAACAATGGTTCAATTCATGTACAACTATTGAAAACAGAAATGTAAAAAGATTTCATAAGCATTATTTAATGCGTATTTTGTTCAGCTACGTTTTGCTATCAGCAATAACTAAGAAATTATTTCCAAATGACACTGTTTAACAATTATACATGTTCTAAACCCAAAAGAAGACTATTGAGTACTTGCTATTTAAACGTAAAGTAGTTGTCATCAATTGCTATATCAGTGTGTTATACTAAATACAATTAAGTACGGTAAGAGCCATTGGCCCTTTTGGTCATATTTAATTAGTTAAATATTATTAATACAAGGAAGACTATTGAAATGTCTACATGCTCCAAGAACCCTTCAAGAACTTCCAGATGCATTGGAAGAAGAATGGCATCAGATTACCTAGCCCAAGTTTTGAAATTTGAAAGAAAACATCCCCACACGATATATGTTGGCCTATGTATTGTGTTGGGTATATATCACCGTATAAATGAACATACCCTAAATAGTTTTGTTATTTCCCCCTTGCATATTAAATTATTATTCCAGTTATTTGACTGTCTCAGATTGCACAACTTAGTGAAACCCGATTAGCATCACTGTTTTGCGAAAGTTTATATGTGGTTAGAACTAACTTTTTGTCCTGTCCCATGCGACAGACAGGTTATACTCGCAAACAGATTACTAGTGTGTTATATGGACACGCATGCGCGATGTTTGCGTAATGTCCACGAGGCACGCCTTCGATAATCAATACGGATGCGTTAGGAAATGTCCAGGAATACGAAGAGTCGATACAATTGCGTATCGCAATGTTATTCCTTTGCTCTGAGATCGTGGTGGAGGAGATGGTATGACATCTTCAGTGGGAACCAGCCTCAGTATTGCATACACCCCCGACTTGTATTAACACAGCCATAGATCACAATTGCGACTACGAGAGTTGTAAGCACTTGGCAGGATGATAGAAAATACCACCGATGACTCTAGTCCTTGTCAAAGACGTTTCGTGGCATTTCTTTCGATTTTCAATGATTTTTGTAATTATTTTGAAAAATGTCTATTTCTTCATTCAAAAATTGATACGGGCTAAGATGACTCGTCCTGTCCGTCGAGTGTGTATCTCGAAAAGGTATTAAATCAGGGCTTAAATAAGGGTTTGGGCCATGGTTTTACTATAACAGGAAATGACGTAAATCTCGATTTACGCCCGGACTACCGGTACGACCCTTTAAGGCAGGTCTGGTTCAGATATGGCAGAAATAAGCATCTAAAGGGTTTGTGATATGTATTGGATGAATACTATTATTTTCAAAGCGCAAAGCTGCATGGCTGTGAAATCGTTTATATTGGCAGTGCTATACGGTACTAGTATTCATATAGCGCAGTGGATATTGAAATAAGATTACCATGGAATTCAATATTAAGCACTTAAATATTAATCAGTGTGGTTATATGGAATTCCATACCGCCAAAGAAAACGCCAAAGATAGCACTATAAGTGTACAGCTTTTATCGTTCCCACACTATACAACACATTGAAGCGCTTATAGATAATATATATTGTATGAGGGTCTTGCAGATAGCCTACAAAATAAATGTAGGGCGTTTACAGATAACACATAATTTTAATTATTTACGGATAATTTATATTATAGCATATTATTATGTGAAGCTTTCACACAAGAATATGATTCCTTCGTTCATGTTTTTCATATGGTTGAAATAGAAGGTGTTTAATATAACCCTATTTGAACTTGACTCTTAGTTATAATATACAGTATAGATATAATTACATGTGGACAAGCACTTAGAACAATGTTTATCATCATAATATTGAGGATGCGGCTGTTAATAGTTATTGTGGTTCAGAACCACATGGTACTAGTATATACCCTTTCATGAAGCTTTCGAAGTCATGAAGCATTTGTATCTATCTTTCTACAGGAGCATCGTGGCCTTGCGGTTTTTCAAGAAAGGGTGACAGCGTATCGTTTCTCAAAGCTCCCAATACCCACTGTTGTGTCAGACCATATAACGCTGTCGTAAGTGCCAAATAAAACGTCTTGCTACGAGAGCGCTACATCTGGCCCAGAGATTACGAAACTTTTCTGAGTACGATTTCAAACTCCTCAGAATTTTGTTCATAAACGTCAGGTGACGTCATAGCCCGAGTGTTATGAGTCTCGGGCTATGACGTCACATGACGTTTTATTAACACAATTCTGAGTAGTATGAAATCGTACTCAGAAAAGTTTCGTACCTGGTCACTGTTCCACAGACCGATCGTAGTTTTACAAGAATCCTAATTCTTGTAAAACTACGATCGGTATATTAACGTACGACGACTCGTAGCGCTACGGTCGTTCTGTAGAACATACCTCTGAGTATAATTTCTCGAAGCTCTCACATCTATAAGGCCTCACGTAGCGATCTCTAATACACGGGGATCTTGCACTTACGAGACCGCTATGGTTTCGTTGTGGATATGAGAGCTTCAAGAAACGATGCCATGGACTGTAAACCGTGGGGTACTTACACAGGTAAGGTCTGTACATGACGAGTGAATATGAGCGCTTCGAGAAACGATACCCTAGTCCTTAATTGCGTTGAGTATGTTTCTAACGTGGTGTACTCAATCACATCCTCCGTAACGGAGTATTCTCAAGTTCGCATTGTTACATGTGTACCAATTAACACATCCTGATCGTTGACCGACTACATACCCGGTGTAGTGGAACTAAACTTCCAATGGAATATCGTGTTCACTGTATAACAAATATGAATAATTCCTGTGACAATTTGCTAAGCCGAAACCTCTTTTATCTGAGAAGCACATGGATGACTGATAAGAGAATAATGTCGAGAAGGAAAAAAATATATATTTACTAAACCTGGTAAGATGAAGGTTCCATGCAATTCTGAAGCTCAAGATCCGTGTGAAATATATGCAAATTTTACAAGGCCCGATACATAAACCAAGAACCACAAGCGTGAACGATCAGATAGGAGAGACATATAGGGCAGCACTAATTAGAAACTTCCTACAGAGAAGCAACTTCTCGTAAAAACGACTGGCACTAGAAGAAGTAACTAGACGGCCGCTACGATAACAGTAAGCGTTATCTACTGCTGTGGCCTATAAGGAATAGCCAGTCCACACGAGGAGCAAGGCAGGTGGGAGGTTATTCTGGGGGAATAGTACGTGTAGATTATATCCTTGACTGTAAAGCGGCTATTCCTGTCTCCCTGCTGTATAAGAAGCACTGTGAGACTGCCACGGCTGTGCTGGAACCGCCGGGTTCTTCGTGTGAGGTATACCAGCGGTTGTCTAGACGTTGTTTAGTAGCACCTGCTTGTAAACTCTGGTATATTAGTCCATGCGGGTAATTACTAAGGACACGTGTAATGGAGGTCTCCATTCATTAGATATTTCCTGACATCAATTAATTATACTTACTAAAAGAAAAACGACCATGTGCACAGTATGTATTATTATACTTATAGACAGACATCCTACTAGTGGAACTCGGCTTGAGGAATCTGGTACCATTCTTCTTGAAGTTTTTGAAGTAGATGGCCTACCTGCAGACTGGGGGGTTGGTTGAGTTTTAAAATATCATGGGGAGGATGGGAGAATTAAGAATGAATTCTGAATACTAGTACAGTGTAGTTGGTTTCAACATTGTTTGTCTAGTATCCTTAAATGCCTACTTCGGGCGGTTACGCTAGTTGAGCGTAAATTTTCAGGAGCGTTTTTTTTCCAAAGTTGGCATAACTTGTACCCAATCACTTTCTATTGGGAATAAAATATGTTTAAACTAAACTAAAATAGCCCGGAAGTGTCATTACGCATGTCTAGTTGTTGCTAGACAAGCTTTCGTGATTCATGCGCATGTTCGCGACGTCACTCTAGCCTTGCCTTCGCGACTTCGCGCGAACTAGCATTGCTCTAGCTCCTCTAGAAACCGCCCGAAGTAGGCTATAGGCATACAATCACAGTTTAAATTGTCGTTTTGTACCTCCAAATATATTTTACCGCTGTAGGATAAGTAACATGTCATTGCATTAATGTACTGTAAAATCTAAATTTTCTATAGTCTAATAGGCTAATGGGAATAACTCTAATCACGATCAAACTAACCTTTCACGACCATTGGTACCAATAAAGCTAGTATCTATACATAGTAAAGCATAATAAAATATGAACATATTGAAAACCAGTGGGCTATGCGAAAGATATAGCTGGTTGCACACTATACTTGTATAGACAAATGTACATACTCTCAAGTAAACTTACGGTTGACCATGAAATATGTTAAACAACCCTTGAGTGTATGCTTTTAAATATTGAGTGAAAATTAGATTGGCTTTCTATCATGTTTGTAGATGAAGCAAGTGTAAAGTGAAAGTAACAATATAATTTCCTACTATAAACATAACACTATAATGAAAGTGGATACCGAATCTATCTCTTTTGCGTAACTAGTATCACCTTTCTGGTAAATATAATAATCGCATCTTTCCAACACAATAGTTACGTTTATTCTACGCATTCTTCATATTACGCTTTTACGATAATAACGCGTAGAGCTGTCTAGACTTTCACCATTCTGACAATTGTACTAGCGAAGAATACCACCATTCTCTCGGAACACGTAACCATAACTTGTCGATTGCTTTCATTCATGTGAAACAATATCACACCCAGAGATGTCATTGCCAACGGTCTGCGCAGACTCAGACGTATATAACATGCGTAAAATGTCCATGATGGAGACTATCGTTGGCATGTAAATTGTCCACAAATTATGGCATAACATTTTACAACGGCCTTTGTAGTAAACTCCAGCATATTGGTGTCTGTGATCTTCAATATTTGCATTGTATATCGTGTTTTGATGGCTTAACATGATAGCTTACCCCGATGTAAACGAACATTATGTGAAGGATGTAGAAATATTATACAATCTGCTGGGTTATTGAAATGTAGTCGTTGTCCGCGTCTTTAAACAACGTTAGTAGTAAAGAATATTCAAAAAGCAATATGACATATTCCTTCTCGCTTTATCTGTCGGTTATCAGTGTGTGTATGTGTGTGTGTGTGTGTGTGTGTGTGTGTGTGTGTGAGAGAGAGAGAGTGTGTGTGTGTGAGTATGTGTGTGTGTGTGAGTGTGTGTGTGAGTGTGTGAGTATGTGTGTGTGTGTGTGTGTGTGTGAGTATGTGTGTGTGTGTGTGTGTGTGTGTGTGTGTTCATGTGTGTGTGGAAAAGGGGGGTCCGTACGTGTGTTTCTGCTATGACTTTCATAGTTTCTCTCTCCATTCACCATATCTATCTCGTTCTCCCTAACCCATCGTTCTCTTCTCATTCTCACTGAACACTCTATCTCTGTCTAATATTCTACGTATTTTTTCTATACTATTCCCTCTATACATATAACTGACACACTGTATCTAACACGTACATTTTTCATTCTTTATTTCGCAATCTGGTAAAATCGTCATTCGTTTTCAGCAGGATTTACATATTTCTTTCTCTTCCACTGTAATGATGACAGAGTTGATATTAATCATATGATTGATTCAAAAATAAGAAGTAATTACTTTGAAAACATTATTGAAAAATGGATGTATTGGCAGCCTCATAGTCAATATACGCACAACCCATTAATCAGCGTTGAGTTCGTACAATGGTGTCTATCGTCTAACTAGGAAACACGCAAGGGCGCATTAATAATGTTTCGCACACAATTGATCATTATACTGGAGAAATGGGCCATTCATTGAAATACATATGAGTCCTTCAATTGCCTCAAGATTAAAACAATGAATTTGAAATTTGAAAGGGTAATGACGTTTGTGAAGATGTAACGTATGTACTCTTGTTATTAGTGAAAATATGTACGTTAAAATATAGTGTAGTGTTGCCTCATGCTTGGGTAAAGCAAGGACTGTACATAGTATGCACACTGTAAACTGTATAATAGTCGGCTCGAAGTATGATGTGTCTGAGTGAAGTATCTATATAACTGTAGCATTATATTCTAGTTAGCTAGCACCAGCAGCCGGTGGAAATCCGGAGTAGTACAAGCTGGGTATGTACACAACACATTCAAGGCGTGATATGAATGAAATAATATTGAAGGTGGTTCTAAATCCCAATTCAATCGATCAACTAACTTCTGGAATATATATAGTGAGACTGATGAGATGCAGGTATCATCAGGAACCGTTCAACTGTGATAATGCACATGTAACTCTAAGGCAACCCAGCTGTACTGTATTTGATTTAATAATTATATTATAGTAGTAGTAGTAGTAGTAGTAGTAGTAGTAGTAGTAGTAGTAGTAGTAATATTAATAATAACATATAAATTAATAATAATAATAATAATAA
>JAUTBV010164682.1:0-44746 GCA_032361325.1 Lepetodrilus fucensis | reverse complement strand
TTCATTCATAAAATGTCATTCCTAGATTCATTCGTGAAATGTCATTCCTAGATTCATTCATAAAATGTCATTCCTAGCATCATTCATGAAATGTCATTCCTAGCATCATTCATGAAATGTCATTCCTAGCATTGAGATCAGTCTATTTATCAAGCTGACCTGTGAAGGACAATGTACTTTCCTGTGGTTGAAAAATTACTCGCAAGGCTAAGGTATTTTCCCAAAACACTTCCTGTACTTGTGGGCTAACAAAATGTCACCTATGCTCGAGGTCAGCGACATGGTGACACCTTCTGATGACAGGCGTCACCATTGGTCAAAACACTGTAAGCTTTGCATGGTATGTCGTAACATGGGCCTAAAATATCTGAAATATAAGCCTGAGTATGACAAACAAGAAAACATGAATAGAATTAATGTAATTTATGGTTGGTTTAGAAAATAATAATTATTTTTATTTTTTATTTTAATTTATATTTGGAAAGGCTTGGTTCTTTAATAAATACATCTACATTTATAATTCTCAGACCACATTTGTTGATTTATGGTTGTGAATTTGAATTTTACGATGTTGATAAATTCATGGTTCATGGTTTTGATTGAGTTTGATAAGATTATTGGAATAAAAAATTAAAGGTTACAGGTTCATAGATATGTAAGTATCTCTTTAGTAAGGTTCCTTTGAATAATATCATGTTGGTTGGCATTGAATGTTAGATATTGAAAATTAATGTTACCATCATAATTTAATGCCTATCATGTTATGGCTGTATATAAACTCAACACATGATTGCATGTGTAATCTTGTTAGATGGAGGTCAACTTTTTGTATTTGGAAATACCATGAAACCAGGAATAATCACGTATATCTTTAGATCCTTCATCTGTGATGTGATATGCAAGGTATAAACAAGCCTAACTGGGATTTGATCTGTGGTTCCAGAATAAGGTGATAACACTATCTACTGTGCTACAGGGTTCCACTTCAACCATTGGGCCTTCCTGTCACAGTGGGCGATAAAACCAATGCGGTTGGTGTACACCATGCTAAAATACAGTTTCATGACAGATACAGTTGACATTTAATGTTCCAAATTATTTTTACATTAAATACAAGATAAATGTGCTCCCAATTATTTTGGGGTTCAATATTAGGTTCATATTTTTTTTTACTATAAATACAACCTCCAAACAGTTCAGCAATTAAATGTATTTGACCTTTAATGAAATTGTTATTCATAACGGGGTTGGGGGGGTGGGGGGCATGGAGGGGAGTAATATTTGGTAAAATTAATAATTATGAGATACATTACATCCACTGGGTCATGCTTCAAAAATGCCATCCATCATATTTAAATATTGACTTTTAATGTTTGCAATTTTCACAGCTGTAGGGCAGACATATTGAATCCAGCAAGGTCAAAGTCATCTGAAAGATCTTTAGATGGGGGATGATGGGAGTCTTAAAAATGTTTAATTTGTGATCATAACATGTCATACTTTTAGGTGGCAAGTCTCAAACTCAAAAATAGTATGTAATTTCCATGTTTTTATTGCAATGACATTGGTTTTGTTGCAGTTGATTTTCATTGCAACAACATTGGTTTTTATATGCAATGTGATGGCAAAGGGTTAATCCTCTATTTATGTGCCTTCCTGGAGCATGTAGTGATTGGCAGTAGTGCCTATCAAAGGACAACGCTAATAATAACCATTAATGGGCTTTGATCATAATATTTATATATAATAGAGGGGCTTTTAGCCATCGCCATTGACTATTGCTGCCATTCATCGACATTGCTGTGGATGACAATAACATCATCGTAGCTAGGTGTTTGATTGTGATGCAAATCATTAACATGTAATATGCATGTTATCGCAATGATAATTGCGTGATAACTGTTGAGTGTATTTCACAGAGAAACCGTAAGAGATGAGCATTTTTTTTTGGGGGGGGGGGATTTCAAAATGGGATTTGTGATTAATCTACTTTTAAGGAGAAAAAGAGTCGGGAACAGATTGAATGTTTGTTTGCATTATGTATTGTCTGTTGTACGGTGCACTGATAATTAGGTTTTTGACAGTTTGGGAATGAAAGTAAACCAGTTTCTGTCTAGCTTCTGGGTGATGAAGGATATATCTGAGTAGAACCTTTTTTTTAAATTGGTTCACTGAGTGATGATTTCAGGCTATCGGGTTCATACGCCATTTTGTTTATGGTTGGAATGTACTGATATATGCAGGTGTTCCTTTTACTCATGATTATCAAGAGATTCTTGCACGAAAAGATATGACTAATATTGGAATTATTCGGTCTGGATTGAAACTACAAGTCCTGTTGTCAATGGACAAATGAATTATCTTCTTGATGCTTTACCAAATTGATCATGTTTTTGCTAGACCCCCTATCGGCTATCACAAATTGCCTGCATCATGTCTAAACATTTCTAACACCTTGTCATGGTGACAGGCCAAGATATTGATCCAAGCTGACATAGATACAATGCTTCCTGCTGTTAAATGTTTGACTAGCTTGTTGGTATACTTGAAAATAAATAAATTAGAAGATTTTCCAGTTGGGGATCAATAAACGCAATATAACCACTGGTGGTAAAGTAGGCAGGTTGCGTAAGCACTTCAGGCTGCATCTACAACGTCCAATAAACAACCAGACATGCTGTGTTATGTATTCCGTCCAGACCGCAGAGGGACACCAGGCTTCAGCTGTAGAACTGTCTGACCAGGTTTGGTGTGAGGGAGGACATTCATAGCCAAACAGCCGGACAGAGCATACGTGGATATATTGTCCTCTAAGCTCGGCTAATTGTCACGGAAATTTCCTGAGGATAGAATGGACATGAGTTGGAGTTGACCACGGGTCACGTGGTACAGGTGTCTCTGCCAAGCGAGAGCAGACGTGGATCTCCACTGGAGCAGACGGCAATGTGGTGGTGAAGCAGACGACACTTTTTACCAGGTAGTTTTGGAGTAGTGACACAAACCTCTCTGCGGATACAACATTTGGCAGTAGGTTGCAATCTAGTTCTTCAGGATTTTAGTACTTGCTATAGTGCCACGGGGACTGGTTACACTTTTCCACAGCTAGTTTTGGAGCTGTGGTCATCGGTAGTGACACAAACCTGTCTGCGGATACGACACTTCGTATAGTTGGCAGTAGATTGCGATCTAGTTCTTCAGGATATTAGTACTTGCTACAGTGTCACGGCGACTGGTCGCGGGGACTCAACCTAGGCCGGTTACGCTTTTCCCAAAGTAGTTTTCGAGCTGTCGTCTGCAGTGACAATAACGTTTCTGCGGACACGCACGACACTATTCGTACAGTCCTTCATATAGCAGTAAGTCGTAATCCAGTTCTTCAGTACAGTGACTTGCAACAGTATTGCGCTGACAAGTCGAGGGGGCACAAACATATCCACTGACACCAACACTATTCTTATTGTCCTTAAATCTAGCATTAAGTCGTGTTCAAATTCTTCAGGATAGTAGGTAGCAAATGACAACAGTATTGCAGTGACTAGCGGTAGGGACACAGCCCTAGATCTGTCACAGAGTTGGGGGGTACAGTTACAGCAGGGACAGACATGAATGCATGGATTACTGTACTACCTTAGTGAGGGGAGTCTGGGCTTAGTGGAGTATATACACTGGCATACACGGACCTGGAGTGCAGTGCTTCAAGTGTGCTAGACTCCTAGTGTGGGAAATAGGCCTACTCCAGAACCCAGAGCGACTTCATTGAGGTCTGTACTACTTCTGTGGTAAGCAAAAACGTTCTTTTAGTGGTTTATGCATATCTGTATGAATTGTGTTGGGTTTCAATGTTTACCTTTGTCAGCAATGACTATGAATTGTATCGGTTCCAATGTTTGTAGATGTCAGCAATGACTTTACATTTTCTTCATGGTCTTTCATGGTATATTTCTAAGGACCAGTACTGTATTACTAATATGGTGATTGGAAGTTTTCCTTATCAGTAGTTTATGCATGTTGATATGAAATGTATTTCTTTCCCTAATGTTTGTCAATTGTCAGCAAGGATCTTGATTTTATTTTTAAGGGTTTCTTTATGGTGTTCATCAGCACGTATGGGTAAAACAATAATTCACTCAACTAATGTTCATTTGAGGTACTCGTATGGTGAGTGGAAAGTGTCCTTTGTATTAGTTATTGATGCATATCAATATGAATTATTTTTCTTTCAATAATGTTTATTGTCGCCAGCAACAATTTTACATTTTCTTCATGGTCTTGTTTATATTAAAATCACAATGGTCTTGTTTGTATTGAAATTGTAATGGTTTTGTTTGTTTATATTGAAATCATGATGGTCTTGTTTGTATTGAAATTGTAATGGTTTTGTTTGTTTATATTGAAATCATAATGGTCTTGTTTGTATTGAAATTGTAACAGTTCAGCTTAGTCATGACACATATACCACAATTCTAACACTTCATTCATGACAATCTCATCAAAATCTTATCTCTTATTGACAGAATATTCATTATTTCACATGTCTGGGTCGTGAATTCTAAAATCAGATGGTTTCTTGGCTGCATGCTTCACAGGTGTTCCATATTTCAGAGTTGTCCTGGGTATTTGAAGTATAGATTGACGAGAATCAGACCATGTCCATACACTGTGTATCGTATTGCCAAACTGAAACATGCATGAAATGACTGTATTCATGGAGAGTAATTTGAGAGTTACGCAGATAGATCGTCCAATGGCATATTACAGCCACATCTGCGGGGGCTACTTGGGAAAATGCGGGCTACTCAGGAAATGCGTGATAATTAGTCGCTGGGACTCCTGGCACCTTCCAGTAGTTGTAGACTCAGGAGACACGTGTCAATGATGTCCCTGGATTACAGCACGCTCACGTAAGATTACCCAACGTGCTGTCACATTCATTAACAGAGCTCGCTGACTTTCACATATCATTAACTGAGCTGGAAGACCAGCACAAACTTTCACATGTTGGAAACTAGAGTCAATATTTAGGATATATTAAGACCAATAGTTACATAATTCACGATTTATTGACGACTCTTGGCTGATTTTGACTTTAGTAGATAATCAAATTCTGGATGCTATTCTCCTTGAAGTACATTGGTTGATATTTGTATCACTGATGCTTTCAGGGATTTTATTATGCATTTGTGGATGGTTTCGCTCACTAATTGAAATGTTATCAAATGTGCTGGCACATTAGCTCTGTAATCAAGTGATGTTAACGTGATCCTGCGTATATATATCGATGTCCGGCTGGCTTCTTCGACAGAGTAATAACTAGGTCAATGGATGTCTGATATCGGGAGGAACGGCAGATGTAGATATGAGATGAGTGAATTCAGCTGAGAGCCGTTACATCATAGCGGATTATGAAATGGGAAGGAAGTTTACACATCTGTTGTCCAGAGTTTGAAACTGCCAGCTTATTCAAGATAGGAAACACTCGCAGGAGGAGAAACAGCCTCATAGTTGATAGGAAACACTCCAAGAAGAGATACGCCTACGTATTGTGTTCTACAGACTGTCTATAGGCGTAGCAGCTCCTGTGATGAATGGTGACCAAAAAAACCCAACATTAATCCAGATTTGAACATACAATCTTCATACTACAATACTCGGATGTGGAACTTTTAACCTTCTACCTGCTGGATTAGGAACAAACACTCCTCTTTAGGGCATCTCTGGTTGCCTACAATATGGAAAGAGTTAATCTGGATGTTTGATGGAGTATATAATATATTCTAAAGGTTTGTTTGAAACCCCTGTTTTTGTTAACACTTTTCCTTTTGGACTCTTTAGGGCATATTTGGTTGCCTTCAGTATGGAGAAAGTTAACAATATTGATTGTTATGCTTTGTTGGCCCTAGGCATCATGTTTATTAATATATGTCATTTTGGTATAAATAACGCTAGATAGTTGACGGATATATTCATGCATGGTTGTCAGTTGTGGTCTCGTATGCTGGAAATTTTAAGTATGCTCTAAAGCAGCTTGGAATGTCAATCAATGGAAATAGTTCAAAATACGGTGGGTTTATTTTTCTGGGTTCAGAAATAAACGAGTGGGAGGGTGAGTAAACAATGGTAGGTAAAATGTGTAAGTGTCTTCTGTGAGAAGATCAAACCGAGACGTTTTGTTTTATTTCAATTATTTCAAGAATGACGCTCAACAGCAAAAACAAGTTTTCTTGCCAGGTGGGGATGTTTTTTTTCTCTCGTCTGTGCGCAAATATTTCCACGGTGTCATGCTCGGTCAACATGGTCGGTGCAGCAGATGCACCCTGGGAAGGAGGAAGCTGTTGGACACCAGAGGGAGCTGACAGTTGATACAAGGATGCGACTTAGCTCCTCACGCTGTTCGAGATGCTCGATAATTTGATAATGCAGCGAGACATTTGAGACCGGCGTGCCAGAGCCGTGGTTTTCGTTGTGAAAGCTCGGATAATTCCTGTGAGTAAAGTCCATGCATATAGGCATTGGATCCCGGTTTCCTATGCTGTGGATTTTCATTGGATGACTGCTGTCTTCAATTTGCTGCGAGTTTTAGCACCTGGGTGGTAAAGGAGAACTGTTTTGTTTACAAGTTGAAATTATATGATATTTCAATTATGTTTGTAAGTATGCTTGTTTAGTTTATCCTATGAGAACTAACAACTTTTGGGGATGTTATTGTTTAGAAATATTATGTATTTATGTTCATATTTGTAAACTGCACAATTTTATATATATTTTTTATTTAAAATAAAATCATTTATAGTTTATTGATAACTATTTTAGCAATTTGCAATGAAAATTAATGATAATTTAAAATGTTAATTTTGAGTTTGTTATTATTATGGGTGAAAGATTCCCGCAGCGACGTTAAACTCCATATTCACTAACTCACTCTTGTTATTATAGAAGTATATTTTGAGGTTATTTATAGGACTGGTCATGTTTAGAATCCAAGAAGTGTTCAGTTTATCAAATGTCTATTACTGTAATTTACATGTGGATTTACTTGTCCAATACAATGCAAAGGTGTGTATGGTCAGTGTATCAGGAAGTTGACAAATATTTACCAGCTTATTAATCAGATTAATCAGATTTCATGACGTAGTTTTAGTATTTAATCTCTTACCATCTAACTCTGCTGTGTACTCTTCAATTTCACATACAGAGATTTGACATGCTGTACATATTTTGAATATTTAAAGCATGCTAATCTTGAAAGGTTAATTTAAAACAATTTATACATGGTTTTGAATGGACTCATGATTTATAGGCCTCATTCCATCATACAAACTTGTAATCTTCCACCACCCTGAGAAGTGCTGTTAACATGTCTGATACAATTGATGTAGTATGTATCGTATCTTGACCTGGTCTAGACTGATCCATTTCTGTTTGTTGAGGGCCACAATAGCTTAGTGAACAGTTAAACGTAAGTACAACAAGCCATGTATACATAGCCGGCACCTGGTTGTGGAGGCCACTCGAAGTATGGGGAACTTGAGAAGACTTCCATGTACTTCTGTGTTGAGAATTAGTGCTGTGGCGTCAGTTCCCGAATTTAAGAAATAAACGTAAATCAGTTTAAAGTATCACTGTGTTACCTCAAAAGAAATGCAAGTTAATTTGCTTTCAAACAAATCCAAACAATGATATGTTTAAGAAATAAATTAAAACATTTATTTTTGCTTTTAGCATATACAATATCTAGGGTTAAACTGGAAGCATGTATATTCTGTTTGTGTATGTATGTATGTCAATGTTTGGGTTGATTTACTGATCTATTTAGAAGGTGTTAAACACATCTGGACTATTTATCTACAAACCACCCAATCTCGTTTATCATCCACTCAATGCAAAGGTGTGTATGGTTGTTGATTGGTTTGCGTTGGATTCATACCATAGGCCCAAATATCAAGTTCAGTAGATTCAACGTGAAAATAATAAGTCTCCTGCCAGAAACTGCAATCTAAGCCAGAGATAAGCAGGCGATAATTAAATTGTTTTCCTTCTTAATCACCTGTGATTATTGTAGACATGTTGCCAACAGAATCACATTAACTTCAAGGATTTATTTGGCATTTATATATTACTCTAAGTAATAAGATTAAACATGGCTTTTTTCCCCAGTTGTATTAGCCGATTGCCTTCAGACATCAAACTATTTGTAACATGAAAGTGTGTGTGGTGTAAACAAACAAAAAGCAAAAGATCCTCATATTTAGCCAGTTCATACTATTCATAATACTCCTTTTAATTCATGCCTAACAACTTATTGTTATTCTATTCAAATCTCACATCAAACAAACACATGTAAGTAACCACCCTATTAGAAGATATTAGTTGCATAAGACATTCAGTCTTGTAGCCAAAATCAAAGTCAAAACAGAATAGTTATACCCCTGACCCAAGGACTTATTGAATAACAATAGTTGGTTATCCATTGTCATTGCTAGAATACAAACCTTCAGATAGCCTTGCTGGAGTATGTTATTACTGAGAAACATCAAATACTCTTTGTGGAAGGAAAGTAATATGCTTCATATACCCTCAGGCACGTGCTTAGTCTTTTAGTTTATTTTTATTTCAAATAGATGTTTCCCCTCTTGAAGGAATGTTTGATTGACAACCCTTTTTACAAAGATACGAGGTGTAAGTAGACATTTTATATTGTGTTATACTGTGTGGTGTATTTTAATCAATGGAACGCCTGTGAAGTCGTCTTTAATCTTGGGGTGGTTTTCGAGCATCCTCACCATTTCATCATTGATTATTTATTTGTAAAAGTTCACTTTCTATAGTAATGCAGAAATCCTGAAATTCATTCTACTGAAAAGTTTTTAATTATGGAAAAAATGAATTTGTGGTTTTAATCTTGTATTGATCTTAAGGGCATGTATGGTTGACACCAGTAAGAAAAAGCTGTTAATACTATGCCCATCAAATACTAATGATCTCTGGTATTAATATAGTCATCCTGACAGTTTACACTTGTCCATGCTGGGGGCAATTAAGGATGCCACACATTTGGGGATTTTGGTTAATCCACCACTGAGTGGATGAAGCAATATTTGCAATATTATTACCCCAGGTATGAATAGTCAATTAACCCAGCGATGCCACTTCAGCCAAACACAAAATCAGTGATGTTATATGTGTTATCAACAACATTACATTAGCAGTTATGTATTTATTGTTATCAATATAGCAACATGGAAGACAGGATGTCAGATTAGAGAGTGTTATACCTCCAGGCAGTGGCATTCTGTCAGACAGGAAGTTATTGTTTCTATGGAGACCACCCATTGGCTTAGTCCACACTTTGGGAGTGATTAGCATGTAGACCTTCATCCCCCATCTTGTGACCCAACTACCTACAGATTTAGCACACCTGGTCTGGCTCGGGGCCCACCTGAGTGGGGGTTGGAGGTTAGACAACCAGTGGGGTTGTAGGTTAAATGGACCTGTGGTCAGAAGCTGTAGCGAATGCAGAGGGTGTAGGTCAGTGGAGACTGGACTCAAGATGACCGCTGAATAGTAGAATGAACGATGGATTGCAAAAAGGATATACGTGTGTTGGACTCCAAGGTTAGAGGTAATCTTGCACTGGAATAGGTTACCAGTTGTGATGGAGTAGATTGTAGGGTTGTAGTTGTTGAATGAATCTGTCCAAGCTAGAAGGTACTCAGGCACTTAGTGTCTTAAGAAGGATACGTTTATAGGAGGAAATTGTTGTAGATGTAGTGTGGATTGCACTACCATGGACAATATGATGAATTTCTCTGTGTATTCTCAGCGTTTCTCTGATTTTTCTGTATTATAAAACAATAGTGGTTATTATCTGTGCCAACCTTGTTGCTGCTTTCGACTATCATTTTGAGAAGGTTGCAATTCATCTGGAAATTTATGAGCTTTTGATAGATATTTGTGGGAGGATGTCTCTTTTAACCCTCTCCCTGCTGTAGGCAAAAGAAGATGATGCCCTAAAGAGCAGTGTGCCCAATCCAGCAATTATTTGGTACAGACACTGCTCTTTAGTGTTTCTCCGGTTTCCAACAGCATGGGGAGGGTTAATTACAAGATTCAAAGTCACCCAAGATACAGCATTCAAACATTGTGTACCTAGCCGATCCTCATCAGAGTTTTTTGCATAGTTTTCTGCATAGTTTTCTGCATAGTTTGCCTTTAATTATTTAGCTTACTAGGCTTGGTTTGCTTATCTTGATCAGGCCTTAGGCAATGGGATGATCGTTGCATTGCTTAGTAACCAGTGTTATTCAAGAACACATGTCAGGATTGTTTGCAGATTTCATTGATTGAAAATGAACATGATTTAGCGGGGGTGATCAATATTTTCCTGTATTGTCATGGAAATGTCTGTCGACTGCTGGCAGATTTTATTTACAGCCGTTTAGATATTGAAAAAAAGTAATCAATGGTAACAGCTTGATGTTTAACGACGCTGTTGCTAAAGTTTTGGTAGGAATTGTTTTCTGTCAACCATTTTCCACAACCACAAAAATGTAGGCCCATCTTATTACATAAAGTGGTGGTATAGTGGTTGAGATGTTGAATTACAGTGTCAAATTTCTGAGTTTTTTTCCACTTTGACACAGGTCTAGCATGGCATTTCATCACAAGATGACCCAGATATCGAAATCAATATAATTAATCAGACAGATATAGGTTTATATTAATATCTGAGTAAGTGCCATCAGTGCTAAAGTGTTTGCTATTCCAGGGATATCGACATCTGCGATTAATCTCGAATTGGCTTTTAACGGTTTCCTACTTCAACTGGATGGAAATAAAATACCACTAGAATTATCTTCATTCAAGGTTGAGTTCATGTCAAGCATTTTGCACTTTGTCCGAGACCAGCTATGCTGAAAATGATTTCATTTGTGTTCATGACATTTTTTCAGCAACAGTTGGGAAGGAACAAAAACATTGTTGAGATCCAACCATATGTCTCCATTGAGCATCGAGGTCCAACCATATGTCTCCATTGTGAACTGAGGTCATGACCTCCAGCATCCAGGGACAATTCTAATGAGGCTTCATCTCAGCGAAGTTCAATATTTTCGTTATCAAATTTTCTTTGCACTATGAGGAGCTTCAATTTCATCCTTCGGGATATGGAATAATTGTATCATCCAGCCCACTGCCTTCAGATAGATGGATGCATGTGGAGCGAAATCGCGCTCCCGACAGTGTGCATGTGATACATCAGTGTTGTCCCTAGCCACGTGTGTACAAGCACGCTTGTGTATCTTCCGATTGTACGCATTTTTTCTTTCTTTTTCCCCCTTATACCCTCTTGACCAAAGTTCAAGCAACGTCATGGGCAGCTCAGAGACTCATCTTCAGCTAATTGGAATATTCGTGGAGCTAATTGCTTTTTGTCAAGAGTGTCTGTTGCTCTTGGTGAAAAAAAATATAAGGCTAACAAGTTTTTTTCTAAAAGCTTGATTCTGGTCATCAATATTTGATCGCATTCATGCCGTGATCAAGGCATCAAAGAAAAACATTTGTTGAATCAGAATTGAGTTTGAAAACGCTAATACTTGAAGTTTGAAGAGAACAATCATGATCTATGATATTTTATATTTTATATATATTTCTTGTGTAATATTGACATTTGCTGGTTCAAATTTACCGTCAATGTCATGAAAAATTAATAGTTTATTTTTTAAATTTCTAGATTAAATAATAGAAAATATTTATATTTAACCCTCTCCCTGCTAAAGGCGAGTTAAGTTGCCCGATAACATGCAGAAATATAAATAGAACACTTTGATTTTATTCAGCAGGGAGAAGGTTAAATATATCCAAATAGAAATCTTCCATACATACTGGTACAAAACTTATTTGTTCCCTCTTGAAGTTGAAACAATAGAAACTGTAGGTACAGCACAACAATATTCCTAAGGCTCAATCTTGGTCTATATTATAGTGTATTGACTTCTTGTTGCAATGAAAACAAGGCCCCAAGATGTATGTACCCTGTTTGGTGTAACCCGATAGGTCTGTTATCTGATGTCTGCCCCCCTTTCTTATTGCTGTATCTACCTGATAGACTCTGCCACAGATGTTTCCATGGCGATGCCTTCGGGCGCCATTTTTTGTTGTCAAAGTTTTCTGTACCATTGCCAATGGCTGGAGCAAGAGTCTTCTTTTAAATAGTCGCCTATTGGATGAAATATTCCCGCTGTGACATAAAGCATTAATTCAATCAATACTTTAGTGCAAGTGATATGCAGTAGTTTGCTAACAATGTACTCGAAATTGGACAAGATCTTTATTTTTGTGACATTTAAAATAGTTGTCTTCACATTCTGATTCTGGTGTCATAAATGATGTTATGCAATATGTGACATAACGTCTACTTGTGTTAACATTTCTAATCAGCAACAGGAAATTAGCTAAGATCTCTATTTTTAATGACATGTGAATACTTTTCCAACCGCGTTTTTGTCACATTCTGGTTTCATAAGTGATGACATGCAACAGATATCTTACGTAAGTTCTAATTCTGTTCAGATTTCTATCAAGCCCACTTCTTTGTACGCGGCATCAAATTGCCTGTTGGTTAATGCTTGAAAGGTGAAAATATGGAAAGTAAGGTTGCTATGCTGCTTTTTTTTCATAATCGTTCAGCAGCTTAATGCAATTTTGTATTGATTTTTAATAACTGCGATGAGATCTGCTGCCGTTGTTAAGATGCAGGCTAAAAGCCTGAGGTTAAGATGTGACAATTACGTCTTGGCGTCTCCATAACGACCTCAAAGAGAGCAAACCACACGACAGTCGACAGAAGTCGAAATTTAGCTCTTTGACTCCATGATCTATCTGCCATACTCCAAAGAAAGAAAAACATGTATACGACAATTCTTGTTAAAAAAGATTTCTGTCTGTCTCAAAAAACGACATCTGTTCCAATTTTGCTCCCGACACGAGCCAATGAACATTAGCCAATGAACCGAGCTCTGACAAGTTCTGCGATACCATCTCTTCTGCTCTCTCTCTCTCTCGATGACATTACCCAATGACAGTGCCTCAAACCCCAGACCTAAAAAATAAAAATGCACACGTACGTTTCTGAGCTGGTATCTGCGGGTTGTACTTACACAGATGGTTGAGGAGGAGTAGGAAGTCGTGAGATTTGTTTTCAGATGCATGATGAGTATTCGTGTTTCATAGGCACCCAGATTTATGCAGAGTCTGTGAATGAGTCACACAGGTATATTTAGTACCGGTGCCAGGTTTTCTGAGGTGGGGAGGGGGAGGGGGAGGGAAGGAGGGAGGGGAGGGAAGGAGGGAGGGGAGGGGAGGACAGAGGGTGTATATCTGTCTGGGACTCCAGGGAGACAGTTTATGAGTTAGATAGATGCTAAGAGGAAGAGTTAGCTCTGGGTTAGAGGATGAAGTCGGTCTCTGCTGGCGTCTCTTGTTCTCTGTTGTCTCTTTGTGTCACACAGCCATTGATGTGGGTCTTGTCATATTTACAATATGTTTTTTTTTGTTCATGCCAGTATGTCATTAGATTGATTTGTGGATCATGTACATTGGATGTATTGGAAGTGTATCTTCACGTTAATCGCAGATCTATTTGAAGTGCAATCTTCACGTTGATCGCATGTTCATATTGTGTCAAAATTGACCTTTGACGGGTTATTTGTTTTCAGATAAGAATTGTCCTTTTGATCATGTGACAGTAATTAATCTGATTATCTGATAACAAATCTGATAATCAGTTTGTACTGCGACAATTTGATAGTGCACCAAACATTCTTCGTTTATTCAGTATTGACCTGTTGCAAAAGTTGGCAAATGTTTATTATGCCTCCATTTTTCATAGAGAGTGACGCAATTCTTTATCGCACTTACTTTCTTTGCATTTTCAGTTTTAAGATGTTAATCTTTTCAAATTATTATTCAATTTCTTTGTAATATTCGACACATGTCTTACTTATCTCCCTTGTATTTTCAGTGTCGGTGGATCAAAGGTCGGTGAAAGGAAGTCGTCGCTGGGGAATTCCCCGCTTGAGTCTCCGCGGACCTCGCGACTCGTGAGTCAGGGGAGCATCAGCTGCAGCCGAATCCAGCGACAGCGGTCCTTCAAGAGCACCAACGATGACGTGATCAAACGGTCCCGCGTGCAGTCGGCGACCTACGAACTGTCCCAGGACCTGCATGACAAGCAGGTGGAAATGATCGAGCGCAAATACGGCGGATCTATACGTTCACGTCGCGCGGCCAAGACCATCCAGCGGGCATTCAGACAACACTGCATGACCAAGAACTTCCAGAAGCTGAGGCATTCAGTCGGAGAACGGAGACTATCAAAGAGACTGTCGGAACTCGGGCGAAGCAATACTATATGGACGGACCGGTTGATAACCGACGGAAAGTTGGAGTGTTCCGACGCCGGAAATTCCCAGAGCAATTTTGGTAGTGATGTTAGAAAAATGGTTGCGGAATTTGAATCGACTCGCGATCACAGACTCCCCCAGCAGATGTCGTTCGATCAGGGGGTCACAATGGATTCCAAGTCGTCGCGGTTGTCGACGAGGCATGACCGAAAGAAGTTGGAACGGTCGGTAGAGATAGACATATCAGACAGTCCCTGTGAGAAGGACAAGCGAAAGCCGGGAGCGAACCTGGTTGACGAGACCAACAACAACCGGAATTCTTACCCGGAGATGAACGACAGCAGTGCCAGTGATTCACCGATGCCGACACCGCTCGAAAGCACGGTTGACCCGCATAGTTTAGATTTTGAGACTTTACTAGAAAGCAAAGAGACGGATATTCTCACGGATAGTTTCCACAGTGACAGTGTACATAGTGAAAGTAGTAGTCAGGATGCCAGCACGTTGACCTTGAGTCACCGGCCGTCCGCGTCGTCCCTCGGGTCCGACTACAGCACCAACTTGACCGCCGACAGTGCGCGAGGTTCCACGGCGTCCTTCGACAGCTTCCGGAACCCAGATTCCGAATCGTGCGAGAACGTATCTGTGGCGAGCGACGTGCAAATCAAAGTGGACTTAGCGTCACCCGAAGACACCAGGCTCATCGAGCAAAACCAGACGTCGACGCCAACCGAAGGCGTGAAATTTTACATGAACTCACAGGTGAAACTCCGACATCGGAAATCCGGGGAGGAGAAAGTGAAACCCACCCCGCCGGTCCGAGCCCCGGATACCTCTCCGATCTGGAAGCGGAAGGGCAACGGAACGGTGAACGGAAATGCGGTTCCAGTGAACGTGCTGAAGGCTGAGAGCAAGAGGATGAGTAATATTTCTGAGAACAGTGAACCGGACAGCATCGACGGACAAGGGTCTAGCTCGCCCAGCTCTGAGAACATCAGCACGGAGAACATTAGCATTTCCAGTGAGAACAGCATCAGCTATCAGCGGCGACTGAGACTGAGTGTGACACCGGACCAACATACCATTCCAAGGTCCAGCGACAAGCAACGCAAGAGAGCTTACCGCATTGGACTCAACCTGTTCAACAAGTAAGTAAAGACAAAAAAATGTAACGGTAATCGTTCAAAAACTAGAATCTTCGGCGATACAGAGTTTGTAGGTTTCATTTTGCCATAAACTGACAAGAAATGCAAACTTAATTTGTGTATTACGTGAGTGCTTCCTCTGTGATGCAAAAAGAATTCCCTTATGGGCAATAAAGCATTATTTTATCTTATCTTAATTTTAGTAAATGCCAATCATCGCAAATGAGTGAAAGATTCGCACAGTGACGTTAAACTTAAGTTGTAAATGCACAAACAAAATTTTGAATCGGAACTTGCGCAAGCAAGGTTACTGTAACGATCGGTGCTACGGTGGTTGTAGTTTTCTGGTTATTCGAAGCCTGGTCAAGTCTTAACAGGCCGTTAAAGTAGCTGCCTCCATAGGGTATAGTACAAGCTTAACAGCACGTTAAGATAACCGGGATTTGAACAGCCGGCCCCAGAGTACAGTGGCTGTGGGCATCCTCATGCCATGAACTGACAAGCTGTGATATTAGCAAAATAATCTTGAAAGCGACATTAACATTTTACTTTTTTTTTATAAAAATACAACTTGATATTCATTTATTCTTTCAATCAATGTCAGTTATTCAGGATATTAATATATCAATTAATTTTGCACAAGAAAGTAAGTTAATCTAAATAATTTTATAACAGGTATCAATCTTAGTATCGTTTCACGAAGCTCTCGTATCCACGATTATAAGACAATAGTACTCTCGTAAGTGCATGATTCCCATGTATTAGAGATGGCTACGAGAGTCCCTATGGTCTTGTAGTAGATATGAGAGTTTCGAGAAACAATACCCTGTTATTGTTATTCACATACTGCTTTGTCCCTTACCTAACTGTCAATCGTCTTTTCAATACTGACCTGGAAAAAGACAAACTTCCGTCATTAAAAGTTGAATAATGAACCGACATGCTAACTTTGCCTTGCATGAAATATTCAAACAGGAAGTCGCGAGTCAATACCTGCTAGCATATAACATCAGCCCGGGAAACTTCTCAGGACTCGGCCATTCCTAGCAGGACTTCCTCCAGAAATATTGCAACCTACCCAATTATTTGAGGTGTAGGTTTCACCCTCGTTAGCTTAATATAGATATATATATATATATATATATATATATGGCATATCTGGTTGCCTCCAGCATGGAGAGGGTTAATCACGGTTACTATATGGCATCTTTGGATGCCTCCAGCATGTAGAGGGTTAATCACAATTACTATTGGGCATCTCTGGTTGCCTCCCACATAGAGAGGGTTAATAATGATTATTATAGGGCATGTGTGGTTGCGATTTTGCAATTTATCGTACTGAGAAGGGGTATTATATACGACAACAACAACGTATTTTCCAGATTTTTTTCCCTTGAGAAAGGGGTGCACATTATACATGGTAGTGCATTATACACGAGTAAATATGGTATAGGGCATGTGTGGTTGCCTCCTCTAGTAAACCTTCATCTTCTTGAGGAAGTAAACAGAACGTCTTAGATCTCATCTGGTTATAAATATTCAACTGCCTTATTTCCTAAAACCTGTTTTAAAAGGTTGTATATTTCAAATTAGCAATCCTCGACCTAAATGTTTGTATTTTCAAGAGGTATCTGTTCATTGTTGTTCAAAACATACATCAAATATATACGTAAAAAAGTATGTCCTCAGAAGAGGTGTTTTATCCCACTCATCACGCAATGATACAACCCAAACACTTGATCAAAGATAAGTTACCATGTTTTCAGTCAAGTTTCAACTTCAAAAGCGTCTATTAACAAGAGCAGATGCACATTCAGGAGCGCTTTGCTTAATTAAAGAGCTGATGAAAACTTGAATAGCATGGTTTGGCGGCTCTGTGGACTCCTGTGTCGTGGTTATAACATGACAAGCTGCATGGGCTGTGCGTTAACCAGAGATCTGTGCATGTCGATACACCATCACGTGGCCGCCATCTTGGAAGCTTCCTTTTAAAGTAGCCCTGTCATGTTCTATAGCCTATTAGAAATGTTCGCAAGGCTTTTAAGCCACGCCTTGGGTCTGGGTAGCAGTTGTGATCATCATCAGCATGGTTTTCTTCTGGCTGCACACAAATGATGGTTTTATTACTGTTGCCATGTTTTCTTCCTGTTTAGTTGGCGGAGATGTCTTTGACATTTACAGCAGCTGTCCGTTTTGCAATTTATTTATTTTTACCTGCAGGAGAATAAAATATCTATACATAAGTTCTACCTTGTTTACATTTGGATTTTTAAAAATTAAATACATTTTAATTTCATTCATTAATATTAATCAGATGTTGACAAACCTAAGGTGTTATACAGAGTCTACAGAGAAATGTCCAGAGAAATGTATTCCCAACATGATTTATTTGCAATATGATGTAACCCATAAATAATTTTGTGTATTGCAGCCTGAGGGTTACTTATATAAATGTCGTCACCTATGGGTGAAATATTCCAGCCCGTGACGTAAAACAATAATTCATTCACTCACTCACTCACTTATATAAATTTTAATTTAATTTATTATTTTTTTTTCGTATGTTGGCAGATTTGTCATGTGTCGGGACAAAGTTTCTACAAACTTGTCCAAAGCAATTTATCCCCATCTAATTTATCTCAATAAGACATTTCTTTATGATACAACCTACCGCA
Organism: Lepetodrilus fucensis; assembly: GCA_032361325.1. NCBI lineage: Eukaryota > Metazoa > Mollusca > Gastropoda > Lepetellida > Lepetodrilidae > Lepetodrilus > Lepetodrilus fucensis. The sequence continues at coordinate 26,527 of JAUTBV010164682.1, read as the reverse complement.
GTCCTGTGAAATATACGTCAAAATATTTTAATAAATCTCATCCGGTTGTAATTATTCAACCCTACCATGTACCCTACATCTGTTAAAGTTAAAGAAATGAAAATTAAAGCCATATTGTCACCTTCAATTTTTAAAGAATAAGAATGAGTCACAGATATATTTTGACCCCGTTTGCCTTTTTTACTGTTCTTTACACTTATGCAAGCCATTCTTTGTATACATGCAGCAAAATTCGTTATGCATGTTGCACAGACGTGCGACTCGGCCATGTGCTAAAAATAACTTCTGTGTAATTATCCAACGGCTTGCAAGATGTTTTTTACCCACAGACTTCCTGCGGTGTGTAAATTAGTTTGTTTGCATGACTGTATTTCTGCTGGGTAATATTCTGAACCCACGGGTCAATCGGAACAGATTTTTTCCATAATGGTAGAAACCAGATAGGGGGCTTATTTGGGATTGTGCCAAATTCCCTAAGAAAATAGTCATTCTAGTGATGAGGCTTGTTTTCTGGATGTGAACTACTTGTTTAGGTTTGTTTAGGGTCTACAGAACATGTAATGTGTTATCATTTGTAAACAACTAAGAAAATAGTGTACTGTTAATGAGACTTGTGTTTTTCATTATTTTTCATCATTGTAAACAATTATATTTTGAAATTGTAGTAGTATCTACACATTTGTGAAGTCTTGATTAAAGAGAATATGAGAATCATTTGAGAATATTGTAGGCAATAAATATATTTTTCACAACACGTTTCTCATAGGATATGAAATCACAGAGTATTTTTATCTAACATTAGCAAACCTTTATTGGGCCCCTGTATATTTTCCCTTTACAAGTTCTTATCAATGTTCTTGTAGACTGTAGCTCTTTATATAGAATTCATAGGATTATTTGGAATACTTAGTTTGGTCTTAAGTAATGCACTGTCAGATCAGATGCTTTCCTTTCCCAATGTTTGCAAATGTCATTACCAGATAGCATTACGGTAGTATAGGATCTAAACTTGATTTCCAGAATTTATATTGGCGCACACAAATATGGTAATGGTGTTGCCAAGTTACCGTCCATGGCGCTAACAGAATAATATAACGGGCATCAATAATTCCATCTAATGTGTCTGTCTGGAAATAGTGCCAGACGTACTTTTTTGATGTTTGAAATTGACAGGCTTATGTATTTTTTTCTTAGACTATGAAATCATTATTACCCAAAATGACAAGCTCAGCAATAAATATATTGATAATTGTCATTTCTAACCCACCACGATTTATTTTAGTCTCTGTCATGTGGATCCTGCCATAATAATTAATTGTGGGTGTTCTTTTGCATAAATACTGTGAATGATTAGCAATGAAATGGCTGAGTGACCCACGATCTTTCACGAAATTGAAAACTTCAAAGGAATTGAAAGACGGGATTAATTTGTTTCTCTGACTCTCCATTTGACTGTTGAATAAATTATTTGGACTCCATTCCAATAGGAATTCAACTTTCTGATAAAAAAATTGCCATCTGAAATAATCTTTTTGTGGACTTCATAGAAAAAAACAAATGTCTTCTGCACATTGACTTTTGGTCAAGGAAATCTGTTATCACAGATAGTGAAAAGCCACTAATATTTTGTATTGTTATTGTAAAATTGAGATAGCAAAAAGCTAACTATCTGCTCCATGTTGGCTATAGTTCACAAACATTGGTTATAACATTGTTTTGTTATTATTTTCCTTGGTGTTTTTTTTAATTAATTTTTAATTTAAAAGAAATCCCAACATAATGACATAATCAGTTCAACGCCCATGATGAAGTCACGGCTAGATGGAGCAGATGATTAGCATTATAAAGAGATACTAGTATTAGGCGGACAGGGCCATTGGCTTGACATCAAAAGAAACATAAAGTTGCGTTAGATCAGATATGGGAATGCTCTCTCTCAACGACACTTATCATATCTCTTTTTGTTTTATGTGAACAGAAATTCAATTTGGTTTGTCTGACACTCTTATAATTTTCTTGTCATATTTCAAAAGGCCCTTTCAACACAGTTAAAAATTCTGGGATTAATCATTTGGGTTTTTATGCAACTGTGAATGAATCAAATTAAGAATGAGGTCATTGTCTTCTTAAATGCAGAAATTGAGAAAATGACAAATACATATTGTCTGTAGAGTGGCACTACAGTTATCATCCCTGGTCTTGTCAGTACCAGCCAGTGCTCGCAGGTTTACTGCAACATTCAGTGCTATGGATGTTGCGGGTTTTCTCCTGCCCTAAACTGACAAGTTGTGATAGTGAAATATTCTAGAAACCGACTCTAAACCCCAATTTAAGAAAAAGGTATTTTTAAAAATAATAATTTTAATTGTTATTGGACCTTGGCTTCAAAATTGTACATAATATTCCTTGCACTAATAATGAAAATCTTATAAAATATATTATATAAAAATCATTTCTTTCTTTCTCAGAAATCCTGACAAAGGTCTGAACTTCCTGTTGCACTTATAATGAAAACTTTATAAATATATATTTTACATATTTTTTTCTATCTTTCTCAGAAAACCTGCCAAAGGTCTGAACTTCCTGTTGGACCACGGCTTCCTGGAAGGATCTCCCCGCAGCGTGGCCAAGTTCTTTATCCTCAGGAAGGGCCTCAGCAAGCAGATGATTGGAGAATACCTAGGCAACCTGCAGCAACAGTTCAACATGGAAGTCTTGCAGTAAGTGTTCATGGTCTTCTCTGGATTGGCCACAATGACTGAAAGAAATAGTGACAGATAGTGATGTCTCCAGCAGAGAGGATGGTGTTTCCTTCTGGATTAATAACTTCATTATATGGCATGATCCAGTGTTAGAAATTCAGAAAGTAATAAGGGGGGGGCATTCTCAATAGGCTCAATTTCAATGGTGGTCAAATCTGTAATTTGAATGTGGTCCATATAGATACCTTTAACATTGCACATTTTCAAATGATCCCGAGGACCACCTATTTCAAACACTGACATCATCCATAGCAAAATAAATAAATAAATAATAATAATAATAATAATGTATTGGGTATAGCTCAATTGCCTGCAGCAGGAAACAGGTTAACATTAGGCAAACAGTGCAATATGCATAGGTTTACTATTCCTTGATGAAGCCATCTTTATGATTTTTTAACATTGATGAATCCATTTTTTTTAATTCTTCAACATATCTTGATGAATCCATCTTTCTGACTCTAACATAAGATTTAGACAAAGATACTTACTTTCCTCAACTTTGAATTGTCTGTGAATTACAGAAATCACTGAAAGAAACAGGATTCAATCATGATGGACATTAGCCATCATCATATGGCGACCAGTTGCCTTCCATATTATCTACATTGTCACGTTTGTGTTCGAGGTAATTTGTCAGGTTTCAATGTCCTTATTCCCAGTCATGCTTGAGGTGTGAAGACTTTCACACTTCTAATCCAAACCTCTTTCCAGTTGCCCCTCCCACTGTGTTTGGGAAGGATCGATATTTAAATGTTCGGCTTTCTCATTTGGAAGTTTTTCCAGGAAATCCCAGCTATTAGACCTGGAGACCTCGTTTCTCCCTCGTGGCACACGGCAGGATTTGAATTGCTCTTGCAATTTTTCCTGGAGGTATTGAGATAAATCTTTTATTTTGGGCGCAAATTGATGACCGAATCGTGAAGGTGTTTGGATGTCTTGAGGTTCAGTGGAAGACTCTAAGTCGATGGTGGACTGAGGGCCAGATGCAAGGCAAGCAGACGTCAATATCGCTAATGATGACATAGCACCATCGGGTCTCGTTCGTGGACAATCACTCCAGAATCAAAATATTTCCGAGGGAGTTTGCTTTTCACTTAAAAATGAGTGATAATTGCGATGTGAGAAGCCATGAAATATTTACAACAGCCCTTGACCGGACTCCATCCAGGGCTGTGTTGACTGATAGCAGACGGACAAAAAGTGCGGAAATTATTTCGGACGATCAACGCTAGATGTGCAGCAGCATGCGTCCAACAGATGGCGCTATCTCACGAGACAAGGGCCAGTACTCCCACCTCTTGCACGCTTTAAATCAACCTCAGATTTCACTTGATAATGATTGCACCTCCTTTTCTAGAGAGTCCCAGGAGCGATCAGCAAACCGCGAGATAATGTCCGAACCCTTGTGCCACTGTCCATATGTTTGAGAACAGATGGTGATGGATGCTCAGAGATTAATATTTCACATTTCTGGGTGTCATTATTAGCAATAATTTCCTGCGACTGGAATGTCATTAAGCGACAAAGTGTCCTCGAAATGGAGCAAGGGTGACAATTCATTCCTTCAGTTGGCATGACTCAACTGTTGAACAAAAGGAACTCCAGACCATCATTTCTGGTTCATTATCTGTGTAAAATTGACACTTTAAGACGAAAGTGAAAGTAAATAGATGTCACTTTGGAATCTAAAGTGAAGTGAAAATTTAAAAAATATAATAAAATATTTAACGTGTACTTTCATTCCTGCATAGTTTCCAAATTTTACACTTAACCTTCTCCCTGCTGAAGGCAACAGAGATTCCATAAAGATCAGTAGCTGTGCCTACTCCAGCAGGAAGAGGGTTAAAGGCATACAATCACAGTTTGTTGTCATAGCTACATAGTTTGTTGTCATGGTTAAATGTAGCTTGTTCTCTAGTATACTTGTGTACACACATAAAATTGACACTACTTTCAGGTACAGTATATAGGTATACACTTCACCAGGAAACATGCCAACAAACAGTGATTGTATGGCTTTAAATTCTAAACAGTCGGTATGTCAAACATACCATTTACAGCTGAGAAGGAACACTAACCAAGTGATGGAGGGATAGTTATGTAAAGGTTAGATAGCTGGGGAGGGACGGGGAATATTTGTAGAAGCCATAGCACTACCAGGATTCCACAAAACATCTAGTATCGTTCGTGTACTTTTGTCAACACATACCGAGAATGTCACCAAATGCAAATGACACGCCACCGTGACATTATACCTCGATCTAGTTAATTTAGAACACACAGCCATTTATCACGTTTAAATTTAACGTAATGTAAATGCAGTTTTGTTCAGGTGGGGAATTAGATACTTTTAGTTGTCAATGACACAGCACAATCTTGCACGTATCAATTCTGTACAAATGAGATTTCGAGGATGATTATTAAATCTCCATTTAATCAGAGCCTTGTGAATGATGTCAATATGTTATAGAGGATAAATATTGATGTCTAGGTCGGGCCGAACTGGAATCTATAATTCTAAAGAAAATGCTGATTATGTTGGTTACAGCTGGGTATTGAGACATGGTCAGAAATGAATGGTTCAGTTAGTGCGTATTTGTACTTACATGCAGTTGTGTACTTACTGGTTGAACAAACTATTGTTATCAAAACATTCCAGTGCTATTAGGTTACCACATGTTAAATTTATTATTCACTAGCTCCAGTATTCTTCAAATTAAATCTTTAAGCTATATTTAGTAGTGATTGCTTGCATATTTCTTTTCATGGTTTTAATTTATACATTCTTTCGAAAGAAAAAACTATTTCTTATAAGAACAAAAATAAATAAGATTCTGATATGTACAAATGTTTTTTAAATTGAATTCAAGAATGTTTCTCTCTTGGTTAAGCACAAGTTTAATACCAGTAGAATTATTTAAATCTGTGTACTATTAGTAAAGTCTCACTTCACACTCGTTCCTAATCCAACAAATTCCTGATTAGTCGAAAAGGTGTATTTTCATCATTTCCGGCAAAAGAAAAAAAAATCCCTGTCCATTTAGTTCCTATATTCACTCACACTTTCACACCTCCACAATTGGGTCCGGTTTGTTTGACAGCCCCAGCCATCATCTTCCCAGTGGCGAGCTGCAACACGGACTCGCAAACAAGACCTATGTGTGAATGTAGCCAGCAGGTGAGACATGGAGAGTAAACATCTCACCAGGCAAACTGGGTTCCATCTGTTGATACATGTAACTGTGCAGAGCAGCACACACAGGTGGAAGCTCGAGTGAACGCTCTCTTGAACTCGCGTCTGTGTTTACCTGACAGGGGCACAACAGGAACACAACAAGGTCCTGTGGGTCCGGTTGTTGTGACGAGCATCCTTCTCAACTTCAGTTTGTTTTCGTGTCCGTTATCCATTTCAGATCCATATTATTTTAATGGTTTTATTTAACTCTCTCCATGCTGGAAGCAACCGGAAATACTATAAAGAGCAGTGTCTGTGTCTACATCAAGCAGACAGAGGGTTAATATGGCAGCCCAGGCTTCTTGGTGTCAGTTCTACTAGAGCATCCATATTCATTTTCATATCCAATATTTGCATATCTTTTGTAACAACCCATACAGAGATCTAATAACATTACATTTGGAAAACTCAGCGAAAGAAAAATGTTTACCTGGAAACAGCCTCAATTCCTAATCTTAACGATGAGAGAATTACCTGGGGAAAAACTCCACCAATGAAAATATTGCTAAGAAATGTACAGGAGTCTTTGAGAAATCATCATTAGAAAAGGGAAAAAATGACAGCTGGAACGTAAAATGGAGGCAAAATTGTGAGTCACGGCTGAATTATAAAAAAAACCCAGATGATTATAGATGAGCTCTGGCTGCTCAGGTATATAGCCCTACGTGTGTTTGAGATGTTTTGGTTTCATCCCTGATAACACCTCCAAGTTAGATCTCGTCTCACCTGGGTTTTGTGTGTTGCTACTTGTAGCCAACACATCCTGTAAGCAACATATCATGTAAGCAACACATCATGTAAGCAACACATCCTGTAAGCAGAACATCCTGTAAACCTGTAAGCAAAATATCCTGTAAGCAGAACATGTTATTCTGCACCTGGACCAAAACACTTCTGCATATCTCTTGTACTCAAGTATCACGTGTTGTATATCTACTCTGCAGAGTCTATAGTAAACTGTGACTACTGTACCGCCAACAGTTAACATAGATGAGATTAACATCTGTTGAAGTTGTCGTCACTTCCGATTTCGTTGAATTTATATGTGAATTTCTTTTTCGTTTTATCTGTTGTTGAGAGATTAGAATATATTCGTGTTTCAAGAGCGAGTATTGCATTGCTACAAATTTCTAACGTTGCATCTTGACAGGAGGGATTTGTCTTTAAAAGTAACAACTGCAGACAACAACTATTGCAAAAAGGTTATTTGTGGAGTTGTTCATTACCTTCGTAGAAGGCGTACTGATAAGAAAGTCCAATCGCAGTTAATTTACCAGATGGATTCACGAGGTAATTTGAACAAGGTAATGTTGGACAGACAGGCAGGATTAAATTAATTGTAGACTGGCAAGATAAAATTAGAGGAAAATATATTGCCTAGATAAGATGGAAGATGGATTGACAGTATAGAATGGAAGGCAGACAGGCAGGGCAAGGTAAAATGGAAGACAAGATAAGCAAGGTAAAATGGAAGACAATATAGGCAAGGTAAAATGGAAGATAAGATAGGCAAGGTAAAATGGAAGACAAACAGGCAAGGTAAAATGGAAGACAGAAGGCAAGATAGGCAAGGTAAAATGGAAGACACGACTAGGCAAAGTAAAATGGAAGAAGACAGACAAAACAGGCAGGCAGGCAAGGTAACAAGGTAAAATGGTAAAATGGAAGACAAGCAAGGTAAAATGAAAGACACAGGCAAGATGAAATAGAAGTCGGGCAAGGTAAAATACTGAGCAGATGGGCAAAGCAATATGGAAGTCGGGCAAGGTAAAATGCTGAGCAGATCGGCAAGGTAATATGGAAGTCGGGCAAGGTAAAATGCTGAGCAGATGAGCATGGTAACATGGAAGTTGGGCAAGGTAAAATACTGAGCAGATGGGCAAGGTAACATGGAAGTCTGGCAAGGTAAAATGCTGAGCAGATGGTGATAACATGGAAGGAAGTGGACCAGCTGCCTAACTATATCTATGTGCAAATGGTCTGTTGATTGATTATCCAAGCTCCACTGTTCCGTGTATACTGTTGTTAGTTCCTCAATCTGTATGCAAGACATAGTGCATGTTTATGTTCTTGTCAACACTCTCTTGCTGTCTTAACACAACACTAGCTGCCAATGCGGGTTCTTCTAAACTACAGTAGCAGCCAATGCGGGTTCTTCTAAACTACAGTAGCAGCCAATGCGGGTTCTTCTAAACTACAGTAACTGGCAATATGGGTGTGTGATACATCTACCATGAGATTCCTGTCTGTTGATTACTTCACAAAATTATCACAAGTGCAGTCACCATGAAGAAGTTCTTTGATAAGAAAGACCTCGGCTACCATCTTGCTTTTGACTGTCGTGACCTTCTCCTGGGTTTGCTTTGGATTGGCTGCAAATGACAGGTTTTTGCAGGAATGATATTTCTGATAGCATTAACTTGGACATCAATATGGACCTGAACAAACCTCGGTGCAATGAACGTGGTTGTAAGACAGTTATTAGTGTCAGGGTTTGTTGGGGTTAGATTGTATCGAGGCGACACGTTATGACAGGACTTGGGCTCTGAGCTCTTGCATTAAGTTCTGATTGTAGTTCTTGATTGAATACTATCATAATTATTGCAGACAGGGATTTACGCCCAATTTTGCAGATTTCCATTTGGAAAATTTTGTATTCCGGGAGTTTGATCAGAAAAACTAAAGCTGTATCATATTGTATTATGATTGAGCCTGAAATCATCATTCATAATGTTCAAGCTTGTTACCTTCTTTCTGCTGAGGACGATCAGGGCTGCCTTAAAGAATATTAATAGTTGTGATTTTATATGCACAACAAGATTTGCCCTTTTGTACATTTTACACACAGTATGGTTCTTAAATGGTTCTTAAATGGTTCTTAAACATTGCATGCTATGTATGCAATGTACAGTGTTTTTTATTTTCAACACTGTTAGAAAAAATCAAATGGCAAAGCCCCCTTCCCACATCTGGCGCCATTTGTTGGTCACACGTGGTGACCGGTCATGCTGTTTGCCATTAAGCCTCTGTGATACAGCTCCAGTGCCTTGTAATCTCCATGGGGATTTGTATCTGTCCAGAGCTAATTACCTGCAAGACACCGGTAACGGTGCACTGGGCAATAAATCTCATTGTGAAATACACTGCTAATTGTGATAACTACATGGCAAGGTCATTGCAGGGCAGAATTCATATAGTCTGTTCCATGTGCGTTAATTGTTCCATGTGCATTAATAACCACATTTTAGAATAAGATCATGATCTATGTTGGGCATATTTTGACATGCATTTCTCTCATATTGTTCTTGATGCCCTATCAGTTTTTTGGTATATGTCATTTTGGAGTATATTTAGAGATATTTAGAACAGAACAGAAAAGCTTTTATTCACTCAGGCTGTTAACTATGTACCATGTGAGGTACAAAATAGAATGTACAGTATATAATTTTTTCCCCTTTTCAATGATCATTGTATAGATATATTAATATTATAAATAGAAAATTATGACAAATTAGGACAAAATATTTCAGTGATTTAACTTGTAATGTTCCCAAATATCATGTCCTGATTTAATAAAAAGAAAGGAATTAACAAAAGCAAGATGAGAAGGAAAGAGAAATATCATCTCTTTGAAGTCAGATATTGGCTGTCGGCATTGTCGGCATTGTCAGTAAAAAAGCGTTTAGTTGTCATTTCGTTGGAGTCATCGCTTTCTGATGTTCCGATGTGTCACGGACTCCCAACATATTATCGGTCAGTTTGGACACGCTGGATCTTTTTGCGACATGAAAACCTGTTGGCACCCATTGAATATTCATGAACTCTATGATTTATTAACTCATCTTCCAGTCCGTTAGTCTATCGCAAAATAATCAACGACTCAGAAATGCCCCCAGAAACTAATTAAGACAGTTTGATAAAAACTCAAACCCCCCTTGTAATATCGTGTCACAGCGCTGTTGTTGGTAGCACACCCTGAGGGGAGCTCGCAGTGAGGCGTTACGTGTTTTTAAACAATAGCGGGGAATTTTTCGAGGATTAATCAATTCAAGGTTATTTAATTCGCTTGTCTCGAGTATTTGGAGACACATGCATCTTCTTTCATATTACAATAAAAAATGTGTTTATTTCCGTGAAAGAGATCTCTGTTTCAAATTAACATTAGTCTTCAAATGTTAACGTGACTGTGTAATTTATGAACTGGTGACACTTAATATTATATTTCTTTAGTTTTTATGATAATTTCCCTCATAAGCCGATAATTTGGGATCATGCACTTTTTCTTCTTTAAAAAAATATTATAATGTTGGGGGGAAAAATATGTGGTTTGCAGAGGTTGCATTTTATTGATCATCCAATTGGTCCAGTTGTCACATGCATCCAACAACCTGCAATTGAATTGTAAATATTCTGGTAAAAATTACTGTTAACATCCCTTTGGACATATTGAGATGTTACTGGTTTATTCATGATGATGGCCTTTTATAATCAACAGACTTTGCCTAGAAAATATGGAGCTTATAATGATCTACTGTCATTGGGTGGCTGGGCATGACATGATTAGACATGACAAGGCTCCCATGACGGTCTTGACACCCATGACAAGGCATTGGTATGGGCGTTGACGCAATTTGTCAAATTATTCCTCATAACTAAGCTTTTGTTGAGGAAATATTTGAACATGTTCTTTGTGGAGAGATTTAATTGAACAGGAGGTGATTTCTTAGGGCTAATCATAGCATTTAATTATTATTTTTAATTTAAATAAAAAAATTTGGTTGACACGTTCATGAATTAAATTAATCGCATTTTGAGCTTTAAGCTAGGCCAAGGTAGACTGGTCAATATTCATTCCTTACATTATATTATAACCAATATTATGTTTGACGTCGTCTTCAATAAATACATCCGTAAATGGGGAATTTCTGAAAATGTAGATTTGGAAATAATCATTGCATCGAAAATAAATTAGGTTATACTTGATAGATCTAAAATTTAATCTCTCGTTTTCTTGTCTTCATGTCTTATCTCACAAACTTGATCAAACGCAAACTCAATTTGAGATCGTATTTCTCAACTTTCTTTTAGCTAAGCTCTTCAATTTTTTTTAAATCGTTCTCAAAAAGACGTAACATCATTAAGGTAGCCATCGACATCGCTAAATCTTAATTAAGTCTGAGTCAGTGTGTCATGTTTTTACAGAGATTAGGTAATGGCGTAATCAAGTTTAGAGTCTGGTTGATTGGTGGCATCTCTGTACGGCTGACCAATCAGGAACAAGGCTGGGATTGGATAAAGAGTGTTATGGCTGTTGTGTTTCGCAATGGCTTCATATGGCTGGCTGGTCGTGCAGGAACGACGTCTTTGTTGAAATGAAAAATGGTGCCCTGTCTGTTGTTAATGAGAGAGCTTCCTGATAACTTTCCTAGTAATTATCTTTGTCTGATGTTGTCAACGAATAAATTAAAATGGGAGAATTAAAAAAGAAAAGGGATGTATTTTCCATAGGTTAATCCAATAAATGAACAGAAATCAGTCAATCTTTGACACATGTGAAAATTGGATTTGGATACATGAAAATTAATCTTGATGATAGATTCATCCTTATTCTTATCCAATCTGTTACAATACTAAAATTATTCTTACATGTACATATACTATATAGTCTTGTATAGTTATTTCCAAATTGTAGCCATGAGAAAACAGTATGCATGGATTTGGAGCATTATTATTATTTTAATTATTTTATTATCTTCATTGACAAAATCAATTCATGTTTTGTTATACTACCACAGAATATTCTAATGAAATAACCTGTGTTTGACTGAAACTTCATCCAACCAAATATATCATACCAAGCTTAGTTTAAATGATGACGGTTACTATTTCCGTTGGAGAATGGCTCAAGTTCAATTTTCAAAGCCCACTCGGAAGGCGTTTCAAAGAATTCATGATTTGTTATACTACCACAGAATATTCTAATAAAATAACTTGTGTTTGACTGAAACCTCATCCAACCTAATATATATCCTACCAAGGTTAGTTTAAATAATGACAGTTACTATTTCCGTCGGAGAATGGCTCAAGTTCAATTTTCAAAGGGCATTCAGAATGCGGTTCAAATCCGATTTACTAAATCTCTGACATCGTAAAAGCCAGTCAGCAAATATTGGTTTAAGAGATCCAATTAGGAAAATTGATCAGATAGCATATCGGAAGCCCTATATAAATGTAGACTGCCTTGTATGGATTCGGCTATGGGTTCGACTATGGGTGTGTCAAACCCGTGTCTGGATGGGAATGTAACTGACAAACTCCAGCCACCAATTAATGCTGGAAACTAATTGGTCATTGATTTCAGCCACGGTTTCTCTGCACCTAGGAACACATTGAACACTATTCTAACTCACGTAACTTCCATCACTTATCTCCCTTTGCCAGCCGGCAGCTATTGTTCAAATATTGATGATGTGTTTTTTTTTCTTTCAGCTACTTCACAGAAGAAATCGACCTATCTGGTCTGCAAGTAGATGTGGCTCTACGAAAATACCAGTGTTACTTCAGAATGCCTGTAAGTGGGTTTGACTTGATGTGTCTGCACGTTTTGATTTTAACTGCATCTATGAAAGAAATGGGAATAGTTTAATGTCAGCAAACGTTATGTATATTTTGATATTTAACCTTTTTTTTAAATTACATGTAGAAGTGTTTATTTGAATCAATGTTGGTGGTAAATATTAATGTAGATACTGCACTCAAAATGTTTTCACGTTCTGAGATTACTTTAGATAAGGATATTTCAACTTCTTGGAAACATTAAATTCTTAATAAAAAAAAGGGGTGTGGGCGGGATACGGAAAGTTCATAGAAATGCAATATGGATCAAGAAAAACATTGAGATGTTTGTTGAATCTGTATTGAAGTGTATATATTTGTACATGGTATATCTTTCCTTCTAGGGTGAGGCCCAGAAGATTGAGAGATTGATGGAGGTAAGTGTAAAATAAACATTTATCTACATGTTTATGGGAGTTTTCTTGCAATTGCAGCTCAATCACGTGTCAAGATAGCATCATTTGTATCATCACAGAACACTAATTTTAGTGAAGGATATCTGTTCATTTCAAGAAACTAACCCCCAAAAATGTGTATCAACATTTTAAGCTATAAAGATAATCCATCTAAATAATTCCCTGTATTTACCAAATGTAATATACTCTCATCATAGTGTCCTGATAAGACTGAATTATTTAATATTCAGTGACTATGAATATAGTAGTATGTACAAGACAAGCATTCAGTAAAGAAGGCATGATCTGAGCTGCTCTACAACATTTTGAAAAACAAAACAAAAAATCCATAAACAAAACAAAAAAACAATAATTTCTTAAGCAACAAATCACTAACACACAAGCCATGACATGAGTGAAATAATGTTTATAATGACTGTAAAACATGTATGAAAAATAAACATGTTTCAATGTTTCACCATTGCAGGCGTTTGCCGACCGGTACTGTGAGTGTAACCCCGACCAGGTGAAGAACTTCAAGACTCTGGACACAATATTCCTGCTGGCCTTCGCCATCATCATGCTGAACACAGACCTCCACAACTCCAACATTAAGCCTGAGTGCAAGATGAAGCTGGACGACTTCATCAAGAACCTCAGAGGTAAGGGTCTTCATCTTTGTTATTATCCTGCCAGAGTAGGTCATCATTGGCCTTCTGGTCCTGTCAGAAGTATAGGTCTTTATCAGCTTTCTGGTTCTGCTGGAGTATAGGTCTTCATCCTCTTTCTGGTCCTGCCAGAGTAGGTCATCATTGGTCTTCTGGTCCTGTCAGAAGTATAGGTCTTTATCAGCTTTCTGGTTCTGCTGGAATATATGTCTTCATCCTCTTTCTGGTCCTGCCAGAGTAGGTCATTGGCCTTCTGGTCCTGCAGAAGTATAGGTCTTTATCAGCTTCTGAAAGTGAGGTATAACTCTCATTGTGCAACAATCGACCTGCAAAAGTAGAGCTTTATCATGGATGTAGCTATTGAAGTGGGTCATCATCATCGGCTATCTGATTGGAATGGTACCATTTCATGAAACTCTCATAACCACACCAAGACCATTGCCATTTCATGAAGCTCTTGTACCCAGTACGTACCCACTATTAAACCATATCTTTCTCGTGAGTGATCTCGATGACTGTGATAAACCACTTACGAAATTGTAATGGCCTCATAGTGGATACGAGAGCTTCATGAAAATTCACCCAGGGGTAAGGTCCTATCTTGGATGTTAGATAACTGTCGAAGAGGATCATCAAGTTGTTAAGAAAAGTGATAAGGGTTTTGCTTTCAAGTTCAGAACCATCCATGTTTTATAGCCTACATTTAACACACAACTATAGCTGTTTAACCATTTCGCTGCTGGATTAATTCCAATCGTTGCTCTATGAAACATTACTGTTTGCATTCAGCAGGGAGAGGGTTAAGGCATCTCTGAAGTTCTTTGTTGCAGAAGTTTGCAATGTCCAGGGTATCGTTTTGCAAAGCTTTCATTTCCAATATGAGACCACAGCGCTGTCGTAAGTGCACGATCCCCCATGTATTAGAGATTGCTACATGAGTCTTTATGGTCTCGTAGTAGATACGAGAGCTTTGACAAACAATACCCAGTATTGTTCGAATCAATAAATAATAATGGCACAAGGTGTCCAGCTTCCAATGTGTTGCCTGTTCAGCAGTGCCAATGTATTAGCCCAGTTAGTGGATCAGTGTGCACTCACTTAACCATCTCAACTCCCTGGGGAGTATCACATTTCTCTTAACTGTATGCAAATCTTTACTCTGTCATCATTACCATCAAGTAACGATTTTTCTTTGCAACATTTTCTGTTGGTACATGTAGTAGTAAATACATATTACCACAGTGTTGCTGTTTGATTATGAAAAGTCATTGGCAGCTTTGTGTTGTCTGTTTTCCATATAAAGTCAACTTTAATGTTGGAAATTTCTACGATCATGTAGATTTAGTTTGATGATGGGAGATCATTTATCTTTGAAATGGAAGTAATCTTGATGTTTTTTCGTAGAAGCTTGTTATTGTAAAAGATAGTATCTTGTGTTCCATTCCAAGCAGAATTTGATGTAAATTTCTGTGAGTGCAGAAGTGCCCTATCTCTCTCCTAGTGGCCAATTAACCCTAACCAGCATCACTTGACATTCATGATCTCTTGGCTCAGTCTGTATCTTCGATAGATACCGGCACCACAAGTGCACTTGCGTGTGCACACACAAACACGCATACAGTTGGTCAGTTCGCATGCGCAGAAAGTCAAGTGCATGTTCTGATGATGGTTCACATAGGGGCTCAAGTGGAAGATTTGTCTGGGAATTGTTCGAAACTGCACTTCTGTAAGGGGTTAATTAGACATTGATAGATCAGTTTACAGTTCCCATACGCAATTGTGGTTTTGAGCAATAATGGGCAAGCGATCGTTGTTCAATTACTTGTAATCCAGAAATCTTCAAGAGATCCTGACAAAATGGAAATTTGTGATTGTTTCAGGAAATGCACACACAAAAAGTGTCAAAGGGCAAGTGTGAAATTTATTCAGATTACAGTTTTTAGTTTAGAGTTAAGTCCCCTTGATTTGCAGTAAGAGTTTGAATCGGTCAAGCGACTAGCATTTTACGTGTTCAAGTGCAAGTGAACTGGTTTCACATGCCTCAAAGCCTATAAAATATTGACATCTCTAATGGGAAATATTGTAAATTGTTTAGAATTTTTATTTATTTCGTGAAGATGTTTAGTTTGGAAGCGCAGTTCATTATTCGTAAATGCATCTCAAAATGTGACATTGGTCAGATGTAGATTAGATAAAATCAGCTCGTAGCAATGTGATTCCTGTGATAGGAAGCCAGTACTTGCATGTTGGGTGTGTTTGGCTACCGTGTACAAAGGTCCGGCTGATATCGGTAGTCGGTGCTTAGCGCTAGGAGGAAATATAATTGCAATTGTTAAGAGTTTTCTTCCTTGGCGGCAGCCTCCTTCTGGTGGATTGGAGTTAGGAGGAAGATTTAATATTGGATCTTATCGTATGGTCAAGAATATTTTGTGAACATTTATCAACCTGATTTTAAATCAGATGATTATAATAGAATTAATATATTTTTATTCGTCCAATATGGGTGAATGATTCCTACAGTGGCATTTGGAAATAATATATAGGTAAATAATTAAATAAATAAATAGATGAATGGATGAATGAATAAATGAATGACTGAATGAATAAATGAATAAATAAATAACTGCAATAAATGTAATAAATGCAATAAATAAATAAGTAAATGAATGAATATTTATGAATGAATATAAATATAACAAAAATAATAAATAAATCTATAAAAAAAAAATCTTAAATGATTCATAAATATTTATTTCAAATCAGCAGGATTAACATTTTCATATTTTCATATTTGTGTCAGCCATATTCAGAAATTTTCCTTTGTTGATGTGTCTCTTGGGGACAGATTGAATTCACATTAGATCCCTGATGCCTCTGTCACGTTATATGACGGTTAAAGCAAATCTGCCGTCTTCCAATCCTGCAACAAAGAAGCTTCTACACCTGGCTTACTACTCTGGATATCGGTTGTTCACTTTCACCCCTATTAGCTTTGTTGGAAAAATGGAAACAGCGCCACAGAAACCAGACTCCGACATGCATGCACTTGTATTCTGCATCTGCTGCCAATGTCTTTTCCATTCCTATAGCGTTTCGTTCCGTCCGAGATTCCGTTACCTATGAAGCTGTCCCTCGAGATTATATTCATTGCTTCTTTTCTTTTTTTGTCCTCGCTATTCTTGTTGTGTTTCTGACAAGAGGCGTGTCACATGGTACATTGCAGAAAACGTTTACTTTCATGTTATTGGTCATATAGTCATAATTGAAAGCATGTTTCGTTGTTCTACAGATGACAAGGTTACCTTTCTCTTGTGTGGTCATCCAAGTGTGAAACTGTTCTTCGATTCCATTACCAAATCCATGTCAGGCAATCATGAGATAGTTGTAGGACGGTATACAGGAACATATGCTGTTAAGTTAAGCAATAAATTACTTGCTCACCGAAACATATGCACATTCAAGGTCATCGTGCCCTTCCAGGACCTATAATCTCCAGCCTAGATCTAACAATAATTTGTCTCGCCCCGGATCTGTAGCAGCCTGTCTATCATCAGTTATATTTGAAACTTTCTGGAAAAGTAACCAACCCTGAAAGTTAATTTATAAATCATCCAAGAAAGATTGGGCTGGCAGGATGGCAGGGAAATAAGCAAGAAGACAGCCGTACAATCACACACACACACACACACACACGCACGCACGCACGCGCGCGCGCACACACGCACGCACACACACACACACGCACACGCACACACACGCACACAGAGGAACACACAAAGCAGACAGCGAGACAGTTCAGGACATCTTGTTCCAGACTGTATTCTATAACCTGCAGCACATCTACATAACAGCAGTGATGTTTCCAGCCCGATGCCTGCGGTAATTGTCTGTCATTGAGAGTTGTACCCTATCCCTTCTTGATGGCAGTCTGATGGAAGGTCAGCTATTCAGGTCCGAGGGGCGGCTTGTGGTACTACCACAGTCGCTCGCTCGGGGAGGGTGATCGATTAATCAATGGGATTTGACATATACTGGAGTCATAAGATACCCAGCTCTTTCAGAGATGTGGTCAAAGTTGTCGGAGATGTGGTCAAAGTTGTCGGTTTGGGGTTTTCAGTTGGCCATAGCTTTGTATATACCTGATGCCCTAGGATAAGAGATTGTAGCCTGATGACCAATTGCCCAAAGATGTGTTTGGGGATTTGGGGTATGATGTTGTCTGAAATTGGAATGCATATCATGGTCCAATCGTGAGCTGTTCAAGTAAGATGCATTTCTTTGGAAAATATGAACGAAGGGAGTGAGAATAATTTTTACATATTGATTTTGGTTTTTTTCATAACAAAAATCATTTGTAGACATTTGAGGGGGGTAGGGGTGTCTATAGCAAAATATTTTACATATTTATTATTATTTCAAATATAAGTTTACTTTTTTATTCAGTGATTTCATCTCGTTTTCAATGTTACATTGTTCCTTTGACCCCGAGAACAATCGAGACTTCATTTGTTTTTTCTGAGGGGGAAAGAAATCTTAAAAATGTAATCTGGTGTCTCGTCAAGTGCTCTAAATTAAAATGGACAAATGTTCCGAGGGCGCCTCTACAAACACAATCCCGACAGACAGATTAAATAGGCAGGCTTGAGGCAAGCCGTCTCAGCCATCACATTAGTTTGAAAAGTGGCCATCATATTTGCCTGATTGAATGGTTGACTCTTTAACTCCCGTGACGCTTCTCAATCCAGCCAATAGCAGCCCTGGCAGCACTGAAATGCTGCAGTAGAAAGATAATGTCTGAAATTGATTACTGTTCACATCCAAGAGGGTTAAAATAATATAATTTACAGAAGAATGAATCAAAACCATTACTTTGTAAGGGGGGGAAAAAACATTAAAAATAAATATATAGAAAACGTCCCACTAAAGAAATTGAAATGCTATAGTAGGAGAGCCTACAGAATAGAGATCTGAAAATGAAGCAAATTCGTGATTATTTCCGAATTGTTGGAAAATCGAGATCAGATTGGTTATTAGTAATATTGATTTGTATTGGAGTTGTTTCTCCCTGATAATAATAGCTTGGCAGTACTTCAAGAACATCCATTGTTTTTCCGAGACCCAGAAACATACATCTTGGTCAAGATTAGACACTACTAGTTATTGGTCTTGATCCAATTTCGTTGGTTTTCGGTCTGAAAACACAAATTCCTAGCCAACTGTTTTCTTTTATTTAATCGGTTTGTTTGATCGCTTCAATGGCTGCCATTCCTATGTGCATAACCTCTACCTGTACAGCATACCTGAGGAAATGGCCGACTTATATCTTGCCAGTTGTTCAAAATTGTCTGTCAAGCAAGCTCACGGAATACTTGTTTCAGAATGTATTTAAGTCAGGAAATTGCTTTGGATTGTTGATCGTCGGAACTCGGTAGGAATGGAGGAAGCAAATTTGTATGCAAATGGAATTATTATTACCAAAACGACAGAACCGTATAATTAAAGACAGTAAAACGTCTCCCAAGATTATGTTCTTATGGTCGTATTAATTAAGTCATGTTTCTATGAAAATGTCTACCAAGACTATGTTCTTATGGTCGTATTAATTAAGTCATGTTTCTATATCGATCACTATCCAAATCCTGATTTTCCAATCTTTCTACATTGTGCATTCATTCCGCTGGATTCATACAGAGTCCCATAGTGGCCCAAGTTAATCGGCTGTCATAGTAACTAGTCGCCCATGAGAGTGAGTTACGACTGAGAGTGAGTTACTACTGATACCCGATGTTCATGATGAATGGGTCCATGCTTCACATACACTACACAGATCCATTGCTAGGTACAAGGTGGTTTTACCTTGACACACAGCTGTGGTACACAGAGCTCGGTGTCAACATAAATCACGTCTGTCCAGGTACGAAGGTAATTTCGAAAACCTGGTGGCGGAGAAATGCGCCTGCCACGCGAATTCCTGTCAGAGCGAACTCTGATGAGCTCGCATTATCTCGTCAGGTTGTGGCAAGAAAATAATAGGGAGCAGGTAGACCAGATAAAACACAGATTCCAGACAATTTATTCAATTTCCTGGTTCATTTGTCAACTGTTTATATGTAGAGTCGATCGTGCAGATTTATTTTGAATATGAGTTTATTTGAAGGATGTGATAATTATGGCATCAGTTGGATCTTGTGATTTTTGTTGTAGTTTTGCCTTTCTATCTACACTACTCAATTCACTTGGTAAATCTACCTACAGAGTTTAGATCTTTGACTTTTGTTGCCACTTGAAGACCATAAAACTATTTGCATTCAAAAGTCTCCATGAAGAAATTGCTGCCAATTCTTTCGCCATATTTTAATATAATCTTGGTAAACCTACCTACAGAGTAATAGCCTTATAGGGCTTTTTCAGTTGATATTTGAATAATTTGATATTGTTCAAAAGTCTTCCCTGAAGATGTTACTGCTAATTCTTTTACCATATTTTAATATGATCTTGGTATAGCTCTTTGACTTTTCCATTTGAAGATTATGAAGCCATTTGTGTTCATAAATCTTCCTTGAAGAAGTTACTGCTAATTCTTCTGCCATCCTTCAACCTAATCGTGGTATAGCTCTTTGACCTGCCATTTGAAGAGCATAATAAGCCATTTGTCTTCTTTCATGAAGAACGTAGTCATAATGGTCTCTAGGGAATCACACGAGGTAAGTATTTGTTGTTTGGCTGTTTCTGCCTCCTGATCCCAGTAGCATTTATCTGATGATCCCTCACGGGTCCAGGCATGGCAGAGATTGTTCGATTGTCTACCTGCACAGAGGAATGGAAGGAACACAATCTCGCTATCGACATTTACCTGACCCACAACCAATCAGGATTCACTTGAATGAAAACATCATGGCCAAGGATCGTTACCTAGCAGTAGCCCAGTTGGTCAAAAGTGTGCAAGGCCCAATTGTCATTTATGACTTTAGATGAAGAATATCTTTAACATTGGAGATGTTTCACACCAGGAGTAGCATAGTCTTGTTGAGCATTGGTAGAGGCTAAGCCAGCAGTGTGGTTAATGCAGGGTATCGTTTCTCGAAGCTCTCTTAGCCGCTAAGGGACCATAGCACTCTCTTTGCCGATAGCTAATACATTGCTAAGAGAGTGCTATGGTCCCCTATTAGCGGCTAAGAGAGCTTCGAGAAATGATACCCTGTACCATAGTCCACTAATTATCCACTAAAAAGAACAACATTTAACATGGATGAGAATCTTCCGTAGATCCATGGAATTTGAAGCTTCGGGGTCGATCTCATCCACTTGGCTGTGGCATGCGGTCCCTAGATTCCAGCTGTTTCAGCTGAAAACACAATTTCCTGTTCTCATCCCTGACTATTAAGCTTCAATTTTACCTGAGTGTTCTAAGCTGTGGCCTATGACAAGTCTACATGTAATGCTGTATTGCAGAGTGTCCGAGGGGGCGGTATGGCTTCAAGTGTCATCAGTACTGTGGGTACTGCAAGATAGGCACCACCTGTGATCATGTGACCGGCCTGTGCATCGACGGCTGCGCCGACGGCAAGATGGGCAAGATGTGCCTGGAAGGTCAGAGTTCAATCTCTTTATCTTTGGTTCCATATCACATGGGAGTCATGCACTGTATGAATTGACTATTTATTTGGTCGTTTATTTATTTATTTGGTCATTTATTTATATATATATTTTTGTTAAATAAAAAAATAATTTATGCATTCATTCATTTATTATTTTATCTTTTAATTTGTTTGTTTGTTTATTCACATATTTATTATGTTTAGTTAATTCCACATTTTCCTTGACAGACTACAATCTCTCTAGATTTTATGTTTCATTTAAAAAGTAGATAATGTTCATTCATTTGTTCATATATGTTCATTCATTCGTCCATCTATCCATTGATTTAAGAGCTGTAGAAACAATATATATATATATTCATCAATATAAATATGAAGAAAATGTTAAAAAATAAAGCTTAAATTCATGGACTATTTGTCTCATTGAATAGCCATAATATTTGCATATACAAGTACTATCAGTATGCCATGGTCTGTATGCTAACTGTCATCTGTTTTTCCTTGTTCAGACTGTCCGATCGGGTTGTTTGGCGAGAAATGTCTGGGCGTGTGCGGGAGCTGTAAGAACGGTGAGACGTGTCTGGCCACCACTGGTCAGTGTATGGACGGCTGCAGTGATGGCTTCTCCGGACACACCTGCGCTGAAGGTACGCGCGTCCACGTCGTGACCATCAACATTCCAATAGTCAGGGCAGGGATTGAAAATAACACTAGCCCGGGCCATTTCACCCAATGCTAAAGTTATCCTAAAAGGGCTAGTAGAAATTAATAGCATTTGTTATATGACTGTTCCACGACTATTTCATGACTTGTCCATGACTTGTCCATGACTTGTCCATGACTTGTCCATAACTTTACATAACTTTCCATGAATATTCCATATTTGAAAATTATTATTTCATTACTTGTCCATGACTATTCCATGACTATTCCATGGCTATTCCATGGCTTTTCCATGACTATTCCATGACTATTCCATGACTTTTCCATGACTAATCCATAACTATTCCATGACTATTCCATGACTTTTCCATGACTATTCCATGACTATTCCATGACTATTCCATGACTATTCCATGACTTGTCCATAACTATTCCATACCTTGTCCACAACATATCTAACTTGTCCTTCTTGTCTATCTTGCTACTGCAGCCATTACCAAAGCTGAGAAGTCGAGCATCACTGGCGGTGTGGTCGGCGCTGTCGTCATCGTCATCCTCATCGCAGTGATCATAATTGTTGGCTACATAGTTTACTATAGGTAACTGGACTTCATTTTCAGGAATAATAATCTAAATCAGTCAAAAATTCATGCATTTTCAAATAAGGAATAAAGAAGCGACTTCAAACCGAGATTAAAAAAAAAAAATAACAAAAGAGGGATTTAAAAAAAATCAATACACATTTGAATAAAATTTAGTTTTAAGGAATTTCGTGGCGATATATGTTCTGAGATAGAACCTTATCATTTATCTATATGCTTGCACACCGAAAGCAAAATTTGCAACGACAAATTTTGATAGAATCTTTTGATGTCGCCACAATATTTCGCTCGCCTCCGGTGTGTGAGGACCTTTAGGCACAGACACTGCTCTTTGGAGCATCTCCTGTTGCCTTCAGCATAGAGAGGGTTAATAAGATTATTGGTATTCCTGGTGTTATCCCTACAGACGCCGCAGACACAAGCGAATGGACGTCAGCGGACAGTTCAATCCAGGAGAAGCCAGAGATGGGGAAACCACGGAGCATGAGAGTGCTCTCCTCTTGAGTGACTCTCGCTTGGGGGAGACCAAAGTAGAGCTGGACGACACGACGGCCACTGAGGAGATTAACGAGCCGATATACGTCAACATCAACAGCAAGAAGCAGACCAGTCCAGTTAAACTGGTGGACCTGTACGACTACATCAAGAAAAACAAGGAGAATAACTGCTTGGGATTTAAACAAGAGTTTGAGGTATGCGATCTGGGGATTTCTATTTACTATTTGTTGTTGTCTTGTTGGAAATAAATCCACAACGGATCAGATCAGTCTGATTTTTTTACCTTCAGCGTTTTAGGTCATTAAACGCTGTTGGTGTTTAATGAAATTTCCCACCTGATTAACCACGATAACCTCCTGGAAAATTTGCAATAGGAACTGTTTATCTCCTAAAAACATTTTCATCATGAAATTTTACATCTAATATCTTGTATCTGACATCTTGTTACTTGTATGTGATTTTTCACATTTTATGTGTGGTTAAACATTTTACGTCCACTTCCCACAGTTTGCAAATACTATTTCATTTCAGGAATTACCCATGGGACTTCTGGCGCTGTGTGAGGTTGCTAGGAGACCAGACAACAAGGCCAAGAATAGATATGGCAATATCGTAGCTTGTAAGTATAGAAATATCCTTGATTTTAAAATTGTATTATTACACAATGTATTTTAGAATTTACATAATAAATGGTAATTATTTTGTGATGTTTTTCTACGATATATATTGCTGTTTCGAAATGAAGAATACTATTTAAATTTCATACACTTATTGTGGCATTGTGGTTAGAGTATTGCCCTGCAAAGTAGCCAGCTGTGATATGAGTAAAAGCATCTTGAAAGCGGCTCTAAACACCGATTCCTGCTGTGACTTAAAACAATAATTCACTCACTCACTCACTCACTTATTATGTATCAATTAATGTCTTCAGATGATCATTCTCGAGTCGTGTTGGAACCGATGAACAACGAACCGAACTCTGATTACGTCAACGCTAATTATATGGATGTGAGTATGTCAGTGCACCTTTTCTTGCTCATCACAGGCATGGCAATTTCCCGCGTATTTGCAACAAAATATGCTGATTTATTTGTCCAGGAGTCGATTTGTTTGCCCTGGAAGTGGCTTAATGCCTGCAGCCACTCGGGACTCGGGGCTTGTTTTCTGCTGAAATCGCAAATGTCTGTTGCTATGCTTGTCATCCTCATACTCAATGTAGCTATACTGTAGTGTACTTCCCTGTATCATGCTGATAGGTGTCGACAAAATGAAGCCATCTTCTGGTGACAGGCTTTAGAAATGTGATGACATTGTATACATGTAAATGCGGTAATCAACTTGCTGATTCTATGGTTATTGCATGGGCGAAAGATTCCCGCAGCGATGTTAAACTCCATATTCACTCACTCACTCACTATGGTATCGGCAGTAATCTTCAGAGGGTTTCTGAAGCTATTCCTTGTTAAGTATTATTAGTGAAAAGTTGAAGAATATTAAGTTTTTCAGTATGATTTTTACACACAAAAAAATATTTTTTTCTTGAATTATTGAAGAATATTATACTTTTCAGTAAATATTTCATTGTTCAGTATTATTTTTGAAACATTATGCTCTTTATGTATCTCCTCATCCTTAGCTATGCTCTCATGCCCCAAATTCCAACAGAAATACACCCTGATTAACTCATATTTCGTTTTTTCCCCAGGGATATATTCGGAAGCGGCAGTACATTGCGTCGCAAGGTCCGAACAAGGCCATGATCCGAGACTTCTGGAGGATGGTGTGGCAGCATAGAATCTGCAAGATAGTCATGCTGACCAACCTGGTGGAAGCCTGCAAGGTAATACTACAGCAGTAGATCTCTCTACGTGGTCCGAGTGGTATAGTAGCGCAGTGGTAGAATGTTTTTAATTCAGAGGCAAAGGCCCCTGGTTCAAGTCCCATCATGCGACGATCAATTTACAATGTTCTTTGAAGACAAATGCACCCCAAATCATTTATGGCCATCACCCATGAGAAACAGTATAGTAACAGTATTTCAACTGTTGAGAAATATGATTTTCACATGGTTTTCCATGCTGCAGAAAAAGTACAAGCAGTTTTGGTCATGATTTTCACGTGGTTTTGGTCATGATTTTCACGTGGTTTTGGTCATGATTTTCACGTGGTTTCCCGTACTGCAGAAAAAGTACGAGCAGTTTTGGTCATGATTTTCACGTGGTTTTGGTCATGATTTTCACGTGGTTTTCCGTGCTGCAGAAAAAGTGTGAGCAGTACTGGCCGGAGGAGGGCGGCATCAAGTACGGAGAAGTCACTGTCAGGATTGTGGACACGGCCAAATACACAGACTACACCATCAGGACCTTCGAGATCTCACAGGTCGGGGAATGCCTCTTGATGCCCAGTAGATATGATCAGTAGAAATGCCCCAGTAGAAATAACCAATAGAAATAAATAAATCCAATCCCCAGAGGTAATGAATAATGAGTATGATTTCATGCAACTACTGCAACATTTGAGTCATGCATGAAATTGTACTTTAAGTTTTGTAACCTTCAACCTTCAATATAATCAATTAATTTCAAGATAATAATTTACTGTGTTGATAGAAGTCAATGAGGTTTTATGTTATATTTAAATGGAATTTATGACAAATTCCAGTTGCTAATTCTTTTTAAAGTTGATATTATTTTTTCACGGACAATTTGGAAATGAATACCATGCTTTGATACCTAATTATTCAATCCTAGTGGAAAATAACCTTAAATGAACTTGTTTAATTCCTTACTCTACAGCTTGAGATCAGTCGTATCGTGAAGCAGTTCCACTTCACCACCTGGTCTGACCACGGTGCACCCACCAACCCTACTACACTGCTTGCCTTCAAGCGGAAAGTACAGATGTATAACCCCGAGTCAACAGCGGCCATTTTGTGTCACTGCAGGTCTGTGTCACTGTAATTCTGTCTATGTGACTGTCATTCTCTGTCTATGTGTCACTGTCATTCTCTGTTTCTTTGTCACTGTCATTCTCTGTGTCACTGTCAATCTGTCTATGTCACAATGTTTCTTTGTCACTGTCAATCTCTGTATCACTGTCATTCCATGTGTCACTGTCACTCTCTGTGTCACTGTCATTCTCTGTGTCACTATATTGCAGAGTCATGAAAATAATCAAATAATGTACTTAGATGCAGCTATGCTCTACATGTATACTGTCCACCCCTACATAGAAGCATGATGTGTTTCAGTGCTGGTATTGGGCGCACAGGAACATACATCGCGCTGGACTACCTGCTGGAACAGGCCCAGAACGAGGACCAGGTGGACGTGCTCTGTATAGCGCAGCTCATGAGGACCAACAGAGTGAACATGATACAGACCTGGGTACGTTGTTGTAGCTGCTTGGCGCTCAGCATTAAAGGGGTAAAGCAAGGACTGGCCAGCTCGCAGTCAGTATACTGTGTCTGAGTGGGGTATCATTGTACT